>JAOSBP010126985.1:0-232826 GCA_027563825.1 Erythroxylum mucronatum
TCTGTAATCTGGTAGCGGCAAGCTTACTGCCTATCTTAGTCTTGATCTCTGGATGTCGCTGTAGGAAGCGTGATACCCAATTCCTTCCAAGACGTTGGTCGTGAAGGCCAACAAGTACAGTTGTCGCGCAGTTGTATAGCTGCTGGCGCGTTATAGGGCGCTGTACGCGTTCGCATTCGACAATCCAGTCAACGAGGAATTTCTCAATCCAAGGAGGTACTACCTGCTGCGCCTTAGATACTGCTGAACGCGGTTGTGTAAGGCCGCGTTTTCGTCGACTTAGCGCGGTCGCGTCAACGCCGTACGCCTTTGCAGCGGCACGTATGGACTTGAATTTCTTTGCTAGCAAATCATTAAGTGCTAAAGATATAGGGTCTGACGCGTTTGTAGCCATAATAAAGGTGGTGCTGTTGGTAGTGCTAAAAAAGGTCACTTTGCAAAGGTGGTGAAAAAGTGTAGTTTTTAGTGGGTGTAGTTTTTGGTGGGTGTAGTTTTTGGTGGGCGTAGTTTTTGCTGGTACAAGACGTTAACGTCAGCCATCAGGCAAAACAACACCCCCCTAAAACAACACTTTTTCATCTCCACCAAATTAATTGTTTTTGGTGCATCCACCATCCACCTTTATATATTATGGTATCAAACGCGTCTGATTTAATAGATCAAGCCATCGCCGATCTAGATGCGAAGAAGTTCACGTCCCAACGCGCCGCTGCAGAGTTCTATCACGTCGACCATGGCGCGATTAGCCGACGCAGAAGAGGCCTCACAAAATCAAGACGACAGGCGAATACAGATAACCAAGCGCTACCTAACCATATAGAGGCCTTTCTTGTCACCTGGATCATTGATTCTGAACGTCAATTTCGCCCTATTAGCCGCTCAAATCTCATAACTTGCGCTGCAACGTTACTACTTGGAGTTCGTGACAGACCTCTAGGCAAGAATTGGGTAGCGCGCTTCCTTAAGCGCCATCCAGAAGTTGTTAGCAAGATGGCTAGTAAGCTTTCGATCGAGCGTATCCAGAATGCATCAGCCGAGAACCTAACAAATTGGTTTAATGTTCTACAGGCTCAAATCGACCTCTACAAGATCAAGCCGCACAACCTCTTGAATATGGACGAGTCGGGCCTCAACTTAGGGGCTACCAGGCGTGGCAAAGTGCTGGGATCGAGCAGAACGCGTACATCAATTAGGCTAGCACCAGAAACACGCGAATAGGGAACCATAATTGAGACAATCTCAGCTACAGGCGCTATACTAAAGCCTTTAGTCATATTCAAAGGCAGTAGCATCCAGTCGCGCTGGTTCACCTCAGGTCAGGTCCCAGACTGGCATTTCGTGGCTAGCGAGTCTGGCTGGACGTCTAACGAGATTGGTTTAAAGTGGTTCGAGGAGGTCTTTATTGCAGAAGTAGTAAAATCAGCCAAAGAGGGCGAGAATATCATGCTACTTATGGACAACCATGGAAGCCACTGTACAGGCAAGCTATTATACCTTGCACACTGCTATAACATCAAGATGTTCTTTATGCCTCCACATACGTCCCATATCGTTCAGCCACTCGATGTAGGATGTTTTGGGCCACTGAAAGGTGAATATAGGCGCCTAGTGAACGACCTTGCCTATCTCAACGATGCCGCGCCAATCAAGAAAGCACAATTCGTCCAATTTTATGCCGCCGCACGCGAAAAGGCTTTTATAAAGTCAAGCATTCAATCAGCATTTAGGGCATCAGGCATCTGGCCAGTTAATGGTCGAAAGGTCACTGAAACATCAAGATCTATACAGAGGGAGCAGACGATCGAGGATATTGCAACACCAACCACACCTCAGCGCGCAAAAGTTCAATTTAACATTAAAACACCTTCTAGTAGGCAAGATCTGACCCAAGTACTATCCCTCATGAAACCAGATATGCCACAAAGCAGCGCCTGCCTTATACAGCGCAAGATTGCGAAGGGCTACGACCAGCTGAACATCAAGGCCTATGAGAATGATCAGCGCCTGAAAGAACAAGATGTCTAAATCGCTGTATATAAGGCTGAGAATAAGCCTAGCGTTCGTGTCGATACGAACGACCTTTTTGCAAACAAGAAGGCAATTGACGCGAAAGTGGTAGATGAGCTTGCAGAGGAGGCCCAAAGGGCAAAAAAAGGCAAAGAAATCATTATTTCTACTGACAAGACTGCTGCGGCGGTTGAAAAACCTGCCCAAAGTGATCTAATAGCCCCATACTTGCGTACATTTCAGCTGTGAATTAAATGTATAGACTTTCATTGATAAAATGACCCAGACGTTGACCGAGGTGATTCTTAAAAAGTGTTGTTTTAGGGGGGTGTTGTTTTGCCCGATGGCTGACACCTTCCTAATTTGGAAGGTCAATAATGCATCACCCACCTAATGCATCACCCACCTAATGCATCACCCACCTAACGCATCACCGGCTTTGCATCCAAGGTAATAAATTCAAGGTCGATTTCTAGCCTGTATCTATTCTATTCTTCTGTATTAAGCCCGAATTTAATATAGATAGGCTTTCATTCGATGGATCCCTAGTTCTTCTATTAACCTTACTTCCTCCTGTACAGCAGACCTTGCTGTCGATGTTATTTTTGCCTGTTTTGCAGCATCCTTTGCGCGAACCTCTATTAGCTTAGTGTTAATAGCCTCCTGGTTAGCGAAAAAGGCGTTGTTATCAAGTCAAGCCTGGAGAAGCTTACTCTGCTTGAATTGAGCGAGCTGTATAGACTGTAACTGTAATAAAAGGTTCTGCTATACTACTGTAGTAGCGAGCTTGTCCACAAGCTTATTAGTTTTATGATGTAATAGACGTACACCCTGTCTAAGCCGTCCAGCCTTTTGGACTGAGTTCTGATAGTGCTGTAGCTCAAGCCTGTTGATAGTGTAGTAAATACGTCAAGCTTTTCCTTTTTCTCAGGTGTTTTGGGCTGTTCTGGCTACGGCCTTGAAACAAACCTTGATCGGATGACTTTTCGCGAATTCAATAGCCATAGGCCAGCGCCAGACCAGGCTTGCTTGATGTTATAGCCTGTAAGCTTAGTTGATCCCGCGTTTTGATAGCATTCGATGAAACGGTGCTTCTTAACAGGTGCCGCATCGTCAAGGTGAGCAAGAGCCTCGATCTAGTCGCGGTATTCTCTCTTAATGATAGTAAAATACCCAAAATCAAGCGGCTGAAGAATTTGAGAGGTATGCGGAGGCATATAGAATAGCCTGATATTATGGCGGCGAGCAAGGAGCATAAATTCAGGCTGGTAGCGGCTGCTATGGTTGTCTCATATAAGTATCCTTGTATCGCTTTGTGAAACGACTTTATCAGTCTCTGGAATGAACACTTCCTCAAGCCACTGTAAGGCAATCTTATTAGACGTCCAGCCATTTTCACTATACCTGAAACGCCATTCTGGGACCTCTATTCCTTCAAACCAACTGCAGAGAACGTTCTTGCTAGTAAAGATTTCCATAGGCCTAAGTCTTGAACCTGATGCTGATATTATTTTCATAACAGTGACCCATTCACGCGTTTCTGGTGTGGCTTTAATAGATCTGGCTGTAGCGCTTGACCTAATAACCTTATTATTACCACATATGCCCAAGCCAAGGCCAGATTCGTCCATAGTCCGAAGGTTCTGTGGCTTGATGTTGTATTGCTTCATTTATTGATGTAGAAGCTCGAACCACTTCTATATTTCCTTCTCAGTTGTATTCTGTGTTCGGACGACCCCAATCTTACTAGCCAGCTTGGTTTTAATATCAGGATGACGTTGTATAAAGCGTGATGCCCAATTATGTCCAAGAGGTTGCTCGCGTATATTAACTAGCAGGCTTGTAGCGACTGATACGAGCTGCTTTCGCGTAATGGGCTTTTGAGCTTGCTCACAGGTCTTGATCCAATCAACAAGAAACCGTTCAATATAGTCAGTCATCGCTTGCTGGTCCTTTCGAGCTTCGCGGCGCGCTTTTGTAACGTTTCTTGCTCGACGCGATAGGGTGCCTTGTGGGACGTTGTACTTGCGCGCTATAGCACGTTGGGGCATTTCGGGGTTTTCAGCGAGTTCAGCAAGCGCTAAGTTATAGAATCACACGCGTTCGAGGCCATGATGTATACATATGGTGTATAAAGTAGTCAAAAGGTCAAAAGGTGGTGGGGCGGGGCGGTGATGCATTAGGTGGGTGATGCATTAGGTGGGTGATGCATTAGGTGGTGTGGGTCGTTATATTAAGCCAGAACCAGAGCCACCAGGTGTAAAAACCCTCTATTCCAAACAGTACTGACGGCTTGATGCTTCTGAAATCCTCATGTCTATGACCCTGCCCTCAAAGAGATAAAGCTGCCCTGCTTGATGGAAATACGGTATCAGCATAGTGCATTTGTTACTTTAGCCATGACCTTACTTTCATGACAGCCCAGAGATCTTTGAACTATACATCATTCATGTCTCATGTTGTCGGGCTTGCTTTTGATTTTAATCCTGATTGTAGAGGGACACAGCATTCTCAGGACGTTATTAGAGAAGATGCCCACCAACGCATCATAGCCACACCTTTATGTGTTTTTGTAGTTTGCTGGCATTTAATTTCGCCTTTTCCCAAAATTCACTCTCTAGGATTGAAAATTCACTTAAAGACAACATGCCCCTTTTTCCGGGATTTGCGAGAATGAAGTCGGCGATGATTCAGTGGCTGCCCCACCACAACCAGGTAGTAATGGCGGGGCACAACGACTAAACAACTTCTCTTTGGCCAGCAATCCTTACGAGCATGTTTAAAATACTAATGAGAAAGAGCATCATGATGTCAGGATGAAAATAAAGTGCTTATTACACATGCATCCCCAACCTCTGTTCTGCTAGTGAATATACAAACGCTTGGACATTGGAGAAAAAACTTCCGCAACTCCATTACATTTCCCCGGAACTCAATATCATGGAGTCGATTCAGTTTCTGGCAGAGCAATACCTCGCCCAAGACAAAGACCCGACCACTCACTCAGAGCTTCAAGCGCTCGTTGGTCGAACTTCTCAAAATGATCAAGACGCAGCGACAGAATTAGAACGCCGCCTACGGCCGCGCATCGCGTTTGGCACAGCCGGTCTCCGAGCACGTATGGAGGCCGGATACGCACGCATGAACGGGTTGACAGTCATTCAAGCGAGCCAGGGCCTGGCGGCATACGTGTTACAGCAAACGACTGGCAGTTCAAAAAAGCCGAGCGTTGTGATTGGAAGGGATGCGAGGCACAACAGCGAAAAGTTTGCAAGGCTTGCAGCTGCAGCCTTTCTTGCAAAGGGCTTACAGGTAATTTGGTTCAAGGAGCCAGTGCACACGCCCATGGTGCCGTTTGCCGTCAGTTATCATGGCGCAAGCGCGGGCGTTGTGGTCACGGCCAGCCACAACCCAAAAGACGACAACGGCTACAAGGTCTATTGGAGCAATGGATGCCAGATTGTGCCGCCACATGACGCGGGTATTGCGCAAGCCATTGAAAAGAACCTGGAGCCTGTGTCTTGGGACGAGAAGGCTGTGGACGCTGTTGATGCTTCACACGAGCAAGAAACCAAAAGGGCATACTTCAAATCCATTCAGAAACTACAGTCTACTTTGGTTTCTGGAATAGTACGTGTTCCACCGTGCGTCTACACGCCCTTGCATGGCGTTGGGAGAAAGCCACTTGAGCGTGCAATTGGAGAAAACTTCAAATTCACGCCTGATCGCAATGCTCTAGCTATTGTGCGTGAGCAAGCAATGCCAGACCCAGAATTTCCTACAGTCAAGTTTCCAAATCCAGAGGAAGCGGGGGCTTTAGATCTGTCGTTTGCAAAAGCCAATGAGCAGGGCGACAACCTTGTTATTGCAAATGATCCAGACGCAGATCGCTTTGCCGCTGCCGCAAAGGACCCTGCGACGGGCGAATGGCATCAATTCACAGGCAATGAGGTAGGCATGCTTCTCGCTGCGTTCATGTGGGAGAAGCAGAGTGGAGAAGACCCATCCAAATACGCAATGCTCAATACGACTGTCTCAACTGGCTGGCTCAAGGCAATGGCTGCTGCAGAGGGCTTTCAATATCGCGAAACATTGACTGGTTTTAAGTGGCTCGGAAATGTGGCACTAGAACTAGCTGATCAGGGCATTGAGGTACTATTTGCTTTTGAGGAAGCCCTTGGCTATATGTTTCCTCAAGTCGTCCACGACAAGGATGGCGTGAGTACTGCATGCGTATTTCTGGCCGCTATAGCGACATGGCAGAAGCAAGGCGTTTCGCCACTGCAGAAGCTTGAGAATCTTTTCCAAAAGTACGGGTACTTTGCAGACGCCAATACATATCTGATTCGCAAAGACCCCGAGGTGACGCCCAGGATCTTTGCTGACATTCGCGGCGATGGAGATGCGGCCAAGTCACACCCAAAGCAGTTGGGCAGCCGCAAGATTCTAAGATGGCGAGATCTCACTGTTGGCTTTGACAGCGCTTCTGCAGACGGCACTCCAGATCTTCCCGTGGACAAGAGCAGTCAAATGATTACCTGTGAGCTTGAGGGAGGTACCAGATTCACTGTGAGAGGTTCTGGAACTGAGCCGAAGATAAAGCTGTACATTGAATCCTCGGCGGCGTCAGCAGATGCAGCGAAGCTCGAAGCAATGAGGGTACAGCATGATTTGATCCAGCAGTGGTTTAATCCAGAAAAATATAGCCTGACACTTCCTGGCAGCTAGTGCTGCAAAATTGGTGTCATTTGAATGTCAGACTAGATGTCCAAGGCATCAGAAAAGTGTTCGTCTGCCTCGAATTACAATACGGCACTGATGGTAATGGCCGCACTTGTGCATAGTGAACAGTATATTATAGGCATGCCCAAACCTACCATATTGACGACAATTGAGAGGCAATAATAGAAAGATCTATAAGGAGGGGTAGCTGAGGGTGCAGAGGTTGTCCTGGAATGTGCCATGGTATCAGCTGAAACTGCTAGTCTATCTTTTGCTAAACGACAACAGTCAAGTGGAAAATTTGTCATTTTACAGCAGCATCTCATCAATTGCACTGATTGATTCACCTTGATATACGGCCAAGAGTAATATGCTAAATGCCTTCCTGCCTACTTCAAGGCCAAATTTGGATACAAGAGCCCAATAGAAGACTTTTTGGTCTGATGCATAGCACCCCATATATCCTTTGAAACGCCAGAAGCTCCATGCTGTTGATTTCCACCCTCCTGAGCACGCCGTTCCCGTTGCAGAGCTGAAAAAGCCATCTGCATCATGCGCCGCCTCTTGGCTTGGCTTTTGCCTCCTTCTTGGCCTTGTCTGCCTCCTTCTTTTGCTTCTTCTTGGCCTCGAGCTTCTCGTCATTCTTGCGCTTGAGATTCTTCAGTTCATCCTCAGTCTTCTCTTTTGGCTTGAAGAAGCCTTCGAGCCGGCTCTGCTGCTGGGACTTGGAGCTCTTGGCGAGGCGAGCAGCTCCACTCCGAACACGCTCCTCACTGAAGCCCTTCTCTTCGACGAGAAACTTGACCAGCCCTTCAGTGTCGGGCTGCTCCCACTTAAAGTCACACTCCGGATCATCTGCAGCTCGGACATCAGGGTGGTGGAAGAGTTCACGGGCATCTTCGAAGGGATAGTCCTCTGGCAAGTTGAATTTGCCTTTGAGACTGCCATCTCTGATGGCTTCCATAACGCCCTTCAAACTGCCGTGTTCGCGTATGAGTCTCAGGGCTGTCGCTGGACCCATCTTGGGAATAGGATCGAGGTAATCACAGCCCAGGAGTACACAGAGGTCAATGAATTGATTCATCTCCATCTCCAAGCCTTGCAAGACCTTGTCGAGGTGAATCTCCAGAATGGGCTCTTTCCGTTGCTCGCTAAAGGTCAAGTGGCGTAGCAGCACGGGAGTATTGAATGTGAGAGTGTCCATATCTTCTGATGCCGCAGCATAGACCTTGCCGCCGCGAGCTAGAACGGCGCATTGTGCCTCGGCCTCCGTCGGAGCCACGATGTAAGGAACGCCCATGAGTTTGAGGAGTCGCTGGCATTCCTGGTTGTGCTCTCGTGTGACTCGGACTGTACGGCGCGAGAATTTCTCCACTTCCTCTGCTGTACCGGTCTCTTTGGCTTCTTCGTGAGCTTCATTTGCTTCCGACTTTCGCTGAAAACGCTTGGCCAGCTCGCCAGACTTGAGCTTTGGAGGGGCGCCGTCAAAGACGTAGAGGGGTTTGATGCCGTTATCGACGATGCGAAGGGTACGGTAGAACATGCCCATGAGATGTGAAGTGGTCTCGCCCGATTCGTTCATCAATTGCTGGCCATCGGATCGAACGGCGACGAGGAAGGAGTAGATTGACATGGACCTAGTGATGTTAGGCTTGGGGTCATAACGGAGGAAGATGAAGCGCACGCATCCTAGCGGGAGTCAGTCTCATTCTCACAGAATATCATTGGGGGCAACAAACAATTGCAACCTTGCGGCCAAACTGGTTCTTGATCTCGCCAGCCTTGATGGCATCTGGCGCGTGCTCGGATAGCACCTGGAAGAGGTCTGAAGCGCTGTTTAGCAGGAATGAATTGTCAGACTGCGATAAAGTATTCGCATACGCTTGATTCCCATCTCGACGGGTTGATCCTGGAGTTTTCTTCTTTAACGCTTGGAAATTGTCGAATGTGCAATGAAATGACGCGGGGAGCACGCGTAAAGTGGACTTGGCGCGTCCAAGTGCAGACGACGTCATCCATACCAGGTCGTTTCCTATTGTATGAATTGACTTGAGGGCCACTTTGACAAGTGAGATATCTGAGATGGCGATTCTCTCGAGTCCGAATCGATCAATATTGTGTACCATTAAGTGATTGACTGTGCAAAGATTTGGGTAAAAATATATTTCCTGATGCTATACAATATTCTCGATGCGCATATAGTCATGTCCAAGTTGTATACGAAAGGCAACCTTTACGGCTGCAAAGTATTCCGTCTAATGCAAAACGCCTCGCTAATCCCAAATGCATTTTGAAGAGAGCCCGTTACAGGGCAAGGCCGAGTCCCATGCGCATGACCTCGACCCCTTTAGGACCAACTCCTTTGAAAGCCTGCAGTTCCTCCATGCCGATAATCCGGCCAGTCTCATCGTCGGCTTCTCCGCAGAGGCAGCTCACGATTGCCTCTGCCTTCTTCGCTCCAACACCTTTGAGCTGACGGATCTGCGCGATATCTCGGCTGTTGATGATGCGCAAAAGCGATGTCGTTCGTGGCGTCAAAGGACCGTCTTGTGCGGCGGTGCTTGTTGTATCTTCAAAGACATCAATTTTCACAGCTCTTTTGCGAGGCGCTGGCTTCTTCTTCGCAGGTACAGTGAATTGGAACTCGTCATCTTCGTCGATGACTGCGTCGTCGCGGTACTCTCCGTCTGAGCCTGCGTCGTCGACGTTGAACTGGATGGCGCGCTTATTGCTGTTGATTTGAGAGGGACGCCGCAATGGCCTCAGGGCTGGCGCAGTCCCTTGCTCTCGCTTCAGAGCGTTTTCAAGACTTGACTGTTTCTCTGCCATGATGTCCTTCAGTGCTCTCATCTTAGCATGTAACTTCTCATTCTCTGGGAAGAAGGGCAGTGCCAGCTGGTACATTCTCAAAGCGCTCGCCTCTTCGCCTCTGGCCGAGTGTTGCTTGGCCATGAGGAGATACTGAAGTCCTTCGGCACGGGCGTCGGTGTCCTTTGCCTCGACACGCTTCTCCAGGGCCTCGAGTCGTCGCTGCATCTCTTCACTGAGAGCGACTTCTTTGGACGGATTGGATTCTGATTTTGAAAGTGCGTGATTTGCCAACTTCTCCTCCACCATGCGGTTGACCAGCTCTTCGATGCCCGCACGAGAAATAGTCGGCTCACTGGGCAAACCAGCTCGGTGGTAAAGTGATCGGGACGAAACAGACGGTCGCGGCACATTGTCTGTGCGTGGTACTTTTGATGGCCGTGCAATGGCGGTTGAAGCAGACCCTGACATACGCTTCAGAGTGCTGGGAGCCAATTCGGTAGATGTGCGTTTGTTGGCGCGCTCGGCAAAGACTGAAAATGCCTTGACTGGCTTGTCGCCGGCTGTGGTTGATTTTATGCCAATGTTGACCGCCGAAGAAATTGGACGAAGTGGCTGACGCTTGACTTGAGCGTTGGGAGCCGGAGTCGCGGATACAGGGGGGCCTTGCTTTGATGGTAGAATGCCACGGAATATCGGTTCGTTCTCAACCTCACGAATCTCAATCTTTTTGGTGCGATTGGCAAAGTTGAGACTGCTCAAGGTGTCTAGGTGATAGCTCCGCACAGGAGCGAGGTTTAATATCATTACAGTCAGGCCATTGTTCTGACCCAGAGACAGAATCCTTGTCATCTTGGACTCGCGATAAGGAATGCGGGACTGCTTTTTGGAGATGGCCTCGACGCACTGGGCGAGTACAAATAGAGATTTATTGATGCTGGAGGACTCGACGAGGGCTTCTTTGGTATTGCCTGTGCGACGATTGTCCTCGGATCCGGCAAGATCGATGGCTGAAACAGTGCTTTCAATGGTACGATCTTCGAAGAGTTGGGTCACTTTAACGCAAAGAATTGCATGTGAGCGTGATGAATGGGCATTTAGCTAGTTTGCGGTGAGATTAGTCGGCCGTCTATACCTTCACAATTTTGGGAGTGCTTTTACCTTTGTTGAACCCGTTGAGCGGTTGACGTTTGCTTGATCGTATAGCTGCTCAAACTCCTTGAGATTGGTACACGGTCGCTCGGTCAGTCCGGCGACAACCGTCTTGCCGTTGTTGTCTCGAATGGGTAGGCCCGTCGGCGTGCGCTTCTCTGGGGCTTCAAAAAGGTCAAAGACCTTGTCGTTGTATATTTCGTAGTAGCTCATTGACACTTGTATTCGGTTGTTGCCCTCCGAGTCCTTTTCAGTCTTGCGACCTTTGCGATAGATGGCACTTAACAGGCGAGGGATAACTCCGCGATCTTGCAAGCTCTTGCCTCCCCGCATTGTATGTGTTTTGCCGGTGCCAGTCACGCCGTATGCGAATAGCGTGACATCGTAGCCGGTGAAGAGGTGTTTGACCGTTGGTGATACTTGACGAGTGTCAGCAGATGCTGCGAGTGAAAGTGACAAAGATACCAACCCTCATTATCAAAGAGGTCCTGCTGAGATGCACTCTGGTCATAGACGCTGTTGAAGTTGAACGAGTAGCTTTCGGCAAAGTTCTTGGGGTTCGGAATTTTGACAATTGTTGCCCTCGACCCATCGGCGGTTGTGAGTGGTTCGACGATGCAGTCCTTGTCCAGCTCGTTCTTGAGCAGAGGCCGAATGCGTGCAACTACTCTGACACTCATGGCGAATTTATGCAGGCTGGTACAATGTCAAGTTGCGCGCATACGAGGGTCTGAGGCCATGTCTTCAGACAACCGTCATGATTCGTTTGGTGGAGCTGCCGCAGCCGTTGCTACAGTAACAAACGGCGCGGTGGGCGGCTGGCGGCAATCCAACCACTGACAGGGGGCACTCGGAACAAGCATCTGGCCACATGACTAATGATGATTATGTGGTACAAGATTGTTTCATGTATCTGACTGAATGGAGCAAGGTCTTTAGAAGATGAGCTTGAACGTTCATGACGTTGTCGGAATGCAATCATCACGGATCGCATCCATGCCATCTCGGCCGATGAATGCCACTGCAGAGAGCGGTGAAATGCGACAATTCCAATTCTCGGCGGTCCCGGACTGACAGATGTGGTTAAACAAGTTGAGGATGAGAAATTTTTTGAGCTGCAGTCAACCTGCATTGCCCCTTGCTGGTGTCTGCTGAATGCATCGGATTATGCCTTGTAAGTCTTACTTGCCCCACTTGTGCCTCTCAGCTGTTCAGGCGCATATAAGCACATGCTGCTCGGCTCGGGCCATGGCATCCTGTTCCGTCCGAAGTCTGTTCTAAGATTCCTGAACGAGATTCTCTTGTGAAGATCTTGACAGCGAATAAGGAATGAACAGCATCAGGCGGGGGGAAAGAGAGAGAATAAGCCCTACCAGACCAAGACGAAGATCGCGGAATCCAAAGCCCCTCCTTTCTCGACGACTAGGCCCTATCCGCCTCAGAGACTACGCCTAGCAAGGTTGCATGCAGGTACGCAGCAATAGCGGGTCACTGCAGGCCAAAGGAGCTGATTTTCTTTAGCCCGGCCATTCAATTTACTTTTCGTTTTCTCTTTCTCTTTTCCTCTTTACTAGTGACTGCCTTGGCCACGTTCAGACTGGAAGAGGCAACTTGTAGTTTCCACCCAAGACGATCGACATGGCAGAAGGTTTGCACTTTGTCACGGTCGATGTATTCACATCAACCCCACTGGCTGGCAACCCGCTAGCCATCGTGTTGGTGCCAAAGGGTCACGCGCTCGCCCAGAGTAAGGAGCGAATGCAAGCTATTGCGCGCGAGTTCAACTACTCAGAGACCGTCTTCCTCCACGAAGCTAGGGAGGGAGGAGACGAGGAGCAGGGCGAGTGGGACATTAACATCTTCACGACTGAGCAGGAGCTCCCATTCGCGGGCCATCCGACCATCGGGACTGCTTGGCTTTGCGCTCAGCGGGCGGGCCGTCTGCAGAGGGCAACTCTGAATGCGCTGGCAGGGCCGATTGGAGTGTCGTTCGGGCGGGCAGAGCATGGCAAAGTGCAAGCTGCAGCGCGGATTCCCCATAACGCGCATCAGCATGCCGATGGCCTGTCCGCGGAGGAGCTGCTGGCCGCGCAACCTGGCCTACGGGGCAAGTTGGTCAGGCCAAAGCAACCGGTCGTCAGCATCGTCAAGGGCATGACTTTTGCGCTGATCGAGGTCAACTCGCTGGCGCGCCTGAGCCAGGTGAGGACGACGGGTGTCGCTCCCAGCGTCAAGTTAGACGCCGAGTGGTCACCAAGCTTCTGTGGCCTGTACTTCTACACGGTCGAGGAGTCGCGGGCGGACAGGGTCAAGGTGCACACGCGCATGATTGACGGGGCGCTCGAAGACCCTGCGACTGGCAGTGCGGCGTCGACGCTAGCTGCATACCTTAGCATGTGGAGTGAAGGCGCTGACACGCGAGCCGGTACGACGACAGAGTACGAGGTCGAGCAGGGGGCCGACATGGGACGTCGCAGCAACATGCTTGTGCGGGTGAAATTGGATGAGGCTGGCCAGCTCGGCGAGATTGAGCTCAGTGGCACCGCTGTCAGGGTTATGGAGGGCGTGTTTCATGAGGCTTGAGGGGAGGGGGCTTGTCGAGGCTTGAGGCAGTGCCGAGAGGTGCGTGGAGAGGACGGCGGGCGGAGAGGCTTGGCGTCGATTCGGGGGCTCACGCACACCGTCCAGATACACACAAAATATGCCCACACCAAGGAAACACAATCGGCAATTTGTGCATCATCAGCAGACGATCCGGAGTTGGGGAGCACGAGATTGTCGCGTGCTGGAGAACCAAGCAGACGGGAGCAAAGTGCTAGAGGAGGAAAACGCGACTTAAGCGAGCAGGCTAGTGCCCCAGAAAAAGAAGAGAGTCGTCCAAAGGGGAGTGCATGTCGCCAAACCTTGGTGTTTCCGGTGGTATAGACACTCTGCAGGTTCCAGACGAATGACAGCAGTTCCCATCCTGCCGGGTCTCTCTCTCTCTCTCTCGTCTCGTCTCATCTCGTCTTACGGCGCCACAGGAACCGGATCGTGCCTTATCTTGTTCGATGTACTTCTGCATGGCTGACGCCTCTGAGTCGCCGCCAGAGTCATGCCGGCGATTTGCAGCTGATTGACAAGCAACAAAAGGCAGGTGACAGCACAGGGGCAACAAACACAACAACGAAGGGGGGGCTGAACGAGTTGGGTCAGAGGGACGAAAGATACAATGGTCTGAGCCAAGGGCGAACCCGGCCCAGGGCATTGGGAATAACGGACGAGTGAGGGCAGGGGGCCAAAGGGCGGGGGGAGAGCGAGGCACAGTGAGACGATGACGGGGGGAAAGACCAGCCGGCGCCGGGCTGGTGAGCAGACGATTCATGGCGACAACCTTGGCGCCGGCTTGCTCTGCTCCTCCCTCAATCTCGAGTCGCGTGATGCTTCGCAACAGAGATCTGCGCAAGCCCAGACGTGGAGAAGATGGTGGCAGTTTTGAGTTTCTGCTGGGCTGCAGGATTAGGCTCGCAGCGGACAAGGACCCAGGAGGAATTGCAATGGCCAGCGAGGGGGGCGTGTGACGATGCAGGAAAAACGCAAATTACAAATGCCCGGGCAATGGCGGCGTCCCAGTGGCTGGATAGCGCGGATATTGGTGACCTTGTTCGAGGCCTGTGACGGGATGAAATGCCGGCCATGCGCTAGCCGGGGGCACTACATGCAGCCTTCCGCCAGCGCGCACCTCCTGGCCTCTTTCTGCTGCTGCTGCTGCTGCTGCTGCTTGCTTTGACAATCCCAGGCTGATGCTCTCGCCGCTATGGGCCCACTCGGACGGGGAAAAGCACAGGGAAAAAAAAAATAGGTCGCTGGGGCCCGTTGTAGAAAATGTGATATTCTCCTTCAGTTAATAGCAGTCTCTGTCTTACTCGACCTCAAAGCTTTTTTTCCTCTTGTATCTCTCTCTCTCTCCCACACTCTATCACTCTTCCCTGCTACTCTCTTGTATGCATTCCTCTGTATAGCTTCTACTCTCTTGTTTCTTTCTTGGCAATCTTGCTGCTACTCCCTCTCTCTCTCTCTCTCTCTCCAAATATCTCTCTACATCCTCTTGACGAGGATTGTTCTCTTACTTTGCTTGGCGCTGGACCTCGCCGCAAACCTGCTGTTTCACCTCCCCCCCAAGGCGAATCTCTCAAACGACAAACCAAAAATTTCTCTTCATCCCGTCATTTCCTGACAGACGCCTTGGTCTCGATTCGCACGACCCAGAAATCCCTGCCAAACGCCGTGGATCTGGCACGCTGGATCAGAGAAACGGACAAGCGACCATTCAAACCTTGACATCGTAGCTCCCGCCTTCAACCACGGTTCACAACCTTTTGACCCACACTCCCCCCCAACAGCCTGGTTCTTGGTTGCAGTCGTCTGCTCTCTCTTTTGATACATGACTCTGCAGCCGCCCTCCGTCTTTCTGCCCGTCTTCACAACCCTTTGATATTTCCACACACACTCTCGCTCGTACTCTCTTTCGCAACCCACACGAGGGAGTGGAGCGCGGCTCTTCCCGCCTCCTCTGCCCTGTGACACGAGGGCATCTGCTTCACCATAGCAACCCCAAACGCCCAGACAAACACAACAAAACAAGTCGCCATGGGTTCCACCGACCACTCACGCGACTCTTCGAGCTCGTCCATCTCCAACGGCTCCACATATCAACTCATCCTCGAACACATCTTCTCAAGTCCGGCATCGTACGAGCTGCCGCTTCGCACAGTCTTCGCCCAGAACTGCGAACCACGGACACCTGCCATGGCATCGAGCAACAACAGCAGCAACCAATCCTCCCCCATTATCCCTCACGGCGGGCCAGCAATGGAACTCCAGCGTCAGGCGGCGGCCGACTTCACATCGTCGCTGGTCAGCCACATTGCACAGCTGCCATCACAACCATGCTCTCTACCTCCGACCTTCATTGCGACTTTTCTACGGCGCTGCTTTTCTCCTGAGCTGTCTCTGGTCGATTTCCCCCAGGCACTGACTGGTCTGGACTACCTCAAGGACATTGAGACACGCCGCCGACGGGAACATCAGGCTGCCCTCCGCCGCTGCGGCCTCACGCAGCACACGCTGCAGGACAACGACGAGCTGTTCGCCGTCTACTGCAAGCACCCCGGACTGGAGTCGTGGATGCAGTCTCAAGTGCGACAGGAGAAGAACATTGAAGCATCGTACACACACCTCTACGTTGGACTACGGAGATGGATTCTCATCAACGAGCTCATGATACAGCCCTTCAACAAGAGCAACTGCCTCGCCATGCTCAACACCCTCTTCCCGCCCATGACCACGTCCCAGCCCACCTCAAAGCTCACTCCCCACCAGATGAAGACGCAACGGGACACGTACTTCAAGTGGATCAACCGCGTCGAGTCACACTACGCCAAGAGCAACTCCCCTCCCACAAAGGTGCTCGAGCCTCTGATGCAGCACTCCAAACGCCAAGGCGACGACAATGCCTGGCTGGCTGTGCGCGAGACTCTCGACATGTACCTCCGTGCCGCACAGCGTCTCATCGACGAGTACGCCCAGGTGCAGGGTCCCGACGACTTTGACATGTTCGGCAACCGCAAATCTACTGGCGCCATGGATGCGGCGCTCAAGAAGAAGGAGCGCAAGGCCGACTCTGGCATCAGCTTCGACAGCAGCAAGCGGCCCTCGACAAGTGGGAGTGCCACGGCGTCGGAACATGCCGCCGACGCCGACAAGCCCCTGCCCGCCAGCCCTGGCCGCGACGGCGCCAGCATCTCATCCAAGGAGCGAAGCTTCTCCACCCTCGAGCGACTGGCCCGCGAGCTTCGCCGCATCAAGGGGTCACGCAGCACCGAGAGCAAGGAGGAAACCTGGACACACGCACGCACGGGATCCAACGGCAGCAACAGCAGCGGCAGCATGCTCAGCAGGTCGACGACCCGCACGCAGGGCCCAGCCGAGCCTCCTGCCGAGGACCGCAGCCGCGAGCTGCCGTTTGTGCAGAAGAGCAAGTCGCTGCGCAAAGCTCGCAGCTTCACCGACGTGAAACGCAGCATGAGCCCTTTTGGGGCCAGGGCCAAGGACGGGGCTGACGGCGAGGCCTTTGACGAGAAGGAGATGAAGAAGCAGCGCTGGCTGTGGGAGCAGGGAGCAGCCAAGACGGCTGGTGTGCGAGCTTGAGGAGCATCCTCTTTCTTCTTCTGTGGGGCAGGCATCGCAGCAGAGCAACACGGCAAAGCATCAAACAGCATTTTCCTCATGTGGCGGGACATGGGAGAAATTTGGCGCAGGATCCTCTTTGATTTTATTTTTGGGTTTCAAGGGCACAAGAGACACGAGCACAAGCTCTGTCTGTACGACTATTTGGCACAAACAAAAAGGAACTTCTTTCTTTTGATTTATCAGCGCGGCGTCGCGGCGAAACATGGAACGGACAGGGATTGTCTGACAAGAAAAAAAAAGGAACCAGGGGAAAGGAACCAAAAAGAGGGCGTCGACGCCCGAAACACGAGTGCGCCATTGCAAACGGCCATGTCCCATGTACAAACTAGACACTTTTATCTGAAGAAACCAAAAGCAATGTGATTTTTGCAAAACAATAGAGGCAGAATCCTTTCGTGTTTCACATTCGAGTGTCTTAGTTTTGCCTCAGCCTTGCTTGCTTCATCGCGTGTGTTTGCGAGGTTGGTGTACACTGTGCGGCCGTTGGTGGCTGGACTGGGCTGGGCTGGCTGGCTGGATGTCTAGCCGGCAGCCATGACGAGTCAACCACAGCCGCGTCTGTCTCAGCCTTTGCCAAACGTCTTTCTCTCTTTACCCTTCTCTCCTCTCTCAGAGTCATATCCTTGTCCATTAGTGGACCCCCCCTTGTTTTCTGTCTAGTAATAGAAAGGAATCCAGACTCGTCCTAAATTTGGACAAGAGAAAGGTAAGAGGATACTCGAGGGGGCCGCTTGTCCAAGAGTCTAGGTTGTTTCTCTCCATCTGGCCCCCCTTCATCTTCTTTCTCACAGTCCCTGCTCAAAGCGTCTTCGGCTGCGCGATATCTGGAGTGCGACCTAAAACGGAATGGCAGGATAGATGAGGACAAGGGACATCTGCCCCCATGTGCGACTACATGCAGCACGAGCCAGGCCACACACGCGGCAAACGGCAAAAGCAACAAAGACGCACGGCATGAAGCGCGCACGGCCCTGTTCCCTCGTGGCTAAAACGGTCGTCTGTTGTTTTTGTGTGCTGTGTGATGTGATTTGATGGGTTGAGCACAAACCCGCCCAGAACTTGTCTTTGGTCGCCTGTGCGTTGATCTTGTTCTTTTGCTGCCGTCCCCATCAATATCCCCAGCGCCTTCTGCCGACTTCCGGGTATATGTGTTTACTCAGTCTTCTTCGGCCGAGCGGGCTGACGGGCTACAAAGGTGATGAAAAACGAGATCGTCACCAAACTCAAAAGGGTTCCCAGTGTCCATGTGCGCCCTCCCGTCCCGGAAATATGTACTGTACCGTGCGCGTAATACGGCAAGGGCCAAGATCCAGATCTCCAGACGAAAGAGACATATTCAATCTGTATGAACTAGTGAATGCACAAAGAGATACTCAATCGAAGGCTCTTCAAAGAGATGTTATACATATAGGCACTTTTGGCTAAGAGACACATGAGGAAGACACGACAGGCTCGAAAGCATACAAGAGAGAGGTCAGACTCGTTTGGAACGCTCTTGTGATGATCACTCTCTTTCCCAATGAACCTTGTTGTCAATTGCAAAAGCCCAACTAAATTATTCTTTGCCAAGTATAAGCCTGAGCACCGTCTTGAACGGGACGACTCAGGACGGCTTGGAAAAAGGCTCACTTGCCTCTGCCGAAAAGAGCATCTTCTTCCCAAAAGGAAATGAAATGAAGAAGAGAAAGATTGAAAAAGGGCGCTTGTGTGCCGCACCTCTCTCTTATGTGCCGTGCCGGTCGCCATTTTGGTTTAAATCTCTGCCTTTTCTAGTCTTGAGTAGGTTAAGGAGAAAATTCTCATTGAGTTTCTCCGGGACGAAAGAAGAAAAGAACGGCACAACAAGCAGCTTACGAGTTTCTTCGTCTTGCTGCCAAAGTAGCACATATGGCACATGGCAAAAGAGAGAGAGAGAGATATGCCAAGAAAATTTGAATGAGACCCGCACGTACACAGAGAGAAAGACATGTCTTTGAATTAGACCACTTTTCTTCCAATCTCTGCGGAAACAGCTATCAGTCTTGCTAGGAATGCAGTCCATGTTGCCCCGTGGGCAGGACAGCTGCCTCTTTGCCATGGTCGCTTTGCCTATTGACGAGAATTTCTTCCAAATACTCAGGCTTGGCAGCAAGCAGCACCAGCACCAGCAGCCACGGTTCACATGAGACAAAGGGCAAAATGACCGGACGTCTCTCCTATTGGACAATGCATTGGCCAAGCTGCAGAAATTCTTAAGGGGTGTCCCTCAGGGCCTCAACCCAAGTGGTGGCCTTATTCGTCCATGGAGAAATTATATGCAAGCCTCTTGGCCGCATCACAGCTGAGCCGAGCGCAGAAGCAAAACTCGGATATGCACTCCAGAACAGAAGAGGCAGGGGTCCCCACAGCAGCCGAATGCTACAAACCCCTCAATCAAGAAAAGCGTTAGGTGACAAGGCAGGGATTGGGAGCAGTAGAAATGCAACAGTAAGAAAGGACGCAGGCAGTCATGAATCATGTGCTCGCAAGTCGCTGCACGTTGCCCGAATAGCGCGCTTCCATTAAGACTGTGCGTGAGCCAAGGAAATTGTAGAAACGCACTGCTGGTCGCCAGCCTTTCCCCACCACATTCCCCCCTGTGCCAAGTCCTGCAACCGTTCTTGCATATTGGCCTTTAGTTGCAATGGCCAACTCATCACAAAACTCTCACGTCCCCACCATGGCTTGCGATGCAAGGCAAAGAGACGCGACACCCAACAAGCCCAGCTCGCCGTCGCTTTTGCCAGGACCACGCAAGTCGAGGCCCAGGCCGCGTCACATGCAGCCATCTGTCACCCTACATGCGCCACCCGTCTAGCGCCTGCGCCACAATCTCCCCCTGAGGCTGCCACATAGAGATTGGTGCCCGCCTCAAGCCATGGATTGTGACAAGCCCCGGAAAGCCTTTTGGAATCTCTTGGAAACTGCCTCAACCAAGACTGTACCCTGGATAGCCGATGGCTGGACCTAGACCTTCGGCTGCATATGCCCCGGTTGTGTGTGGACCTCTGTAGCCTGGAAAAGGATTTTGTTCTTTTCTGCGTCCCTGAACTTCATCATCTAGCTTCTTGAGCTGACGGCAAGCGGCTTCAAATTTGGCGTCTAGTGTCGACAAGAGTGTGCTGCCGCTGAGGAGAAGATCCGGAGAAGAAGGCGTGATGAAACTTAATTCCATCCTGCCACACACGTGCGCCAGGCCGTTGAATTGACATGGCACGTCCACATGGCGAGAACGTGGCCTTCCCATTGAGCAGTTGCCGATTCAGCTCAAGCTCATCTCAAGTGGCTGACCTCGATGCTCTTGTCATGGCCCCTAGCGCCGGATCCTGTGGTCTTGCTTGGGAGATGACTGCGAGCACTTATCCGGTGGCAAGAGTACCATGTAAAGCTCAGTCGTTGAACTGCAAGCCCATCATGCGCAGCGTCTGCTCGTAGCCCATCTCTTCCCACATGTGCCGCTCCTCGTCACTGCCCACGCTGATCATGCCAAGCATCGTCTCTGGCAGCGACGGCTTGCTGTCGGGTGGAGGTCCCGAGTGCGACCTTGGGACGGCAGCTACCCAATTCTTGGTCATCATCATGGTATAACCGATCCCGTGGCCTTCCTTGTCGTGCACAATAGCCTTCTTGCATTCGGCAAGCACTCTGTGGTAGCTACGCATAACCTCTTTGCCCGTCTGGCGCGGATTCAGTCGTAAAACAAAATGTTGGAATGGGATGTCGGCTATGCGAGTCGAAGGCTGCCAGTCACTCGTCGCGTGGTTTGGCCAGAGATCGAATCCTTCCGGCATGGCAAAGATGCGCATGACTTTGTTCTGCCTCGAGTCGGCCGCATTCTCGCCAATCGACACCGCCATGATCATAATGGGATCAAACGCGCGCAAGACCGCTGTGGCCGCCAGGATGTCCTCTTGGGTGATGTCCTCTGTCGATGGCTCAGATTTGAGGGGCTCAAGCAGCATTGTAGGCCGATAGGGAGCTCTTTGATCAAGGTATATAAAGTGCGTGTCTCCGACTCGTGATAGGTCCTGGGCGTAGACTGGAGTCGAGGGCACAGATCCTATGACTGGCGACGTAACAAAATGCCACTATTGTCCAACCAGGTCAGTCTATTGCACCGATATAATCTTCCACTCCAAGACGCCATCAGCCACAAAGTCGAACTTCAATGAAGGTGATGAGTCACGTGATGGGCCTAGTCCTATCACATTCCTCCATTCCTTCACAGAGTCTCGGAGTTTTGAACGGCATCATTCGTCTTCTCTGACGTCGGAAGGCAAAGAACCAGTTTCTCAAAACTCACATTAAATCCATTGAAGCTGAAGAATTCGCCGTTGCCGTGGTCGTACTTGATGCGCCCAGCGTGAGCCGCATTGTCAAACTGCTTGAACGCTAGCTGCTGCAGCATCGCGTACACGTGCGGCAGCGGCACCTTGGCCGGTGGTTTCGACACGTCGACGACCTCTCGTGGCCCAAAGTGCTCGATGGGGTCCGACAGCAACCAGCCGAGGAAGAAGCATAGCGAGACCAGGAGCGCCAGCGTGTTGGGGGTGAAGTGTCTGACAATCCAGTGCTTGGTCACCCGCCCACCAGCAGCACCGCCGACATGGGGATAGTCGTCCAGCCCGTACTCATCGCTTTCACGCTCCATCGCCAGACTTGAGAACCAGGAAAATCAAAAGAGTGGACTGCAAAGAGCAGGAAAGAAAAAAGAGCGAGCGTGAGAGGAAATCAGATGGCTCCTGAAGACGATACTTGCTGCATTTGGGGGTTTGGCGCCTCAACCTCAATTGGCTGGGCGGTTACGCGGCAACACCATGGTCTTGGCTCTCCTATTCCAATACGACTCTAATCCTTCTTAACATCAAAAGGTAATTACGACGCTTGCTTACGTCTGAGCAGTAAAAATTCTTTTTTTTTGGGTGCAAGACAGGTTCATCCTCTGTCTACAAGAACAAACCCGAGGCCGCAGAATGAGCGTTGGCCTTGGGTCTGCGCCTCCCGCAAGCCATTCGCAAACGCCACGCTTCAATAGTACATGCAATCAAGAAAATCAGACTCGACCTTTGCTGAAATCTGTCGACGTAGCCCTCAGATGTCTGTCTTCCCACCCATGACCTTGGCAGCCTGCACGGCGTTGACCTTCTGCAAGTAGCCTGCCGCTGGCTGCACTTTGCGCACGGTGCGGTTGTCGTCCAGCGCGTAGCCTGGAATGCGGATGTTGTAGTAGCGTTCAAGAACAACCTGCAGGTCGCGAAGCTCGAGCTGATTCGACTGTCGAGACTTGGCCAGTCGGCACGCCTGGCTGACGACATTGTCGATGAACTCGTCGGCAAGTGCAAGCATTGACTGAGGCAAATGTCGTTAGCGTCTTGTGCAAAGTGAAAAGGGATATAGATGCTCGGCTTACCTCTTCGACATCGGGCTGCAGTGACTGCTGCTCAGCGCCATTGCCTGCTCCGGCTACCTGCCGTACTAATTCATCCAGCTTCTTCTTGTCCATGACTCGGTCACC
Organism: Erythroxylum mucronatum; assembly: GCA_027563825.1. NCBI lineage: Eukaryota > Viridiplantae > Streptophyta > Magnoliopsida > Malpighiales > Erythroxylaceae > Erythroxylum > Erythroxylum mucronatum. The sequence goes on from JAOSBP010126985.1 coordinate 22,454, forward strand.
CTGGCCGTGCAGACTGAAGCTGGGCTGTTGGGCAATAGCCGGCTGACCCATCATGCCAGGAAGACCGCTGCTGCTGCCTGTGAGCGTCGGCCTGGATGCACCCACTGCCACAGGCTGAGGAGGCGGCGGCGCCCACCCTCGCATCGTGCCGTTGGTGTTCTTGGTCTGTCTCTCGCTGCCCTCAGCCCGCTGGAAGGCGTTCTGTCCGTTCGGCTGGGCGCTGTTCGGCTGTGAGACTTGCGGTGTTGAATAGCTCCGTGCCGCGTTGATGGCGCTCTGATGATTGTATGGCACGGGAGGTCCTTGCGGTGTCACGGCAGTCTGTGGGGAGGCCGTTTGACCACCAGCGAACTGCTGTTGCGTAGGGCCAGGAAGAGGCCTGTTAAAGTTCTGCTGCTGACCTAGCTGGGGCGCTCCTGCTTGTGAAAGTCGGCCCTGGTTATTTTGCGGAAGCTGCCCAGTGGGCGTAGCTGACGTTGGCGTCGAGACTCCCTGCATCGCGTTGCCCTGCTGACCTTGCGCTGGAGCTCCTCCCATCTGCGGCGGCCTCTGAGCCTGTGCATTCGCCTGTGGTTGTTGTGGCTGCTGTGGCTGTGGCTGTTGCTGCTGCTGCGACTGTTGCTGCTGGGCCATCTGCTGTCCGGTTTGCTGGGCGGTATTTCCGGCTTGCGGCTGGTTGCCCTGCGCGTTCTGAGCACGCTGCGCTGCATTGCTGGCATTCAGAGCCTTTTGCTTGTTGGCAATGTCCTGTATGAATGTCTGGGCGTTTTGCATTCCTGCTTGACACTTGGCTTTGGTCTGTGCAAAGTTTGGAGGAATCTGCTGGCCTTGCGCCTGTAGTGCTTGCTCCTGTTGGCTGATCTTCTGCAACATTTCTCGGTTTGTGTCTCTACGATACAGAGCAGCAGCATAACGCTTCTTCAGCTCGGCGAGAGCCTCTGGTGACGAGTTGGGCATCGGCGTCCATGACATGGTCTCGACTCTGCGGATGTACTGCTCTGTAGCGTCAAGCTCACGTTGTTGCCCTTGCTGACCCTGCTGATTCGGGCCTGCTGCGCCTTGGTTTACATTTGATCCTGCTTGCGACACGTTTCCCTGTGCCCCTGCTTGTTGAGCCTGTGACTGCTGCTGCTGCTGCTGCTGCTGTTGTGCTGGTATCTGTCCTTGGGCTGGGGCGCCTGTCCCTTGTTGGTTTTGCTGTGCGGCCTGACCTGATCCTTGCGAGGCCTGCTGGGCCGCTTGTTGGGCTCTGCGTGCATCCGTGATGAGCGACTTTGTGACTTGGGTGAGCTTTTGGTATGCAGTCTTATGCTCAGCCGTCTCTGGGCCGTTTCGGTGCATGACCTGCCACAGCTGAGCCATGCCATTCTGAAATTGCTGCCTCTTTTCTGCCCCAAGGTGATTGAAGTTCTGGATCTGGCCGGGCTTGAGGAGACTCTTGTAAGCTGGCCGCTGCTCTAGGGGAACGTTCTGCTGCTGGCCTTGCTGCTGGCCTGCAGCGCCCTGCTGAGCATCGCCCTGATTCATTCTGATGACTCCTCTAGTTTGAGCTAATCAATTCTCTGTTGCCAGCTAAGTATACGCGAGAGAAAGTATTGGAGACGATTTCTAGCGACGGGTGGATGAAGCGAGTGTGCAGTCTGTAGATTGCGCCTGTCAAGGTGTTGTTGTAGGTTTCATGTTGGTTATGTGATGGATCAAGTCTTGCGTGCAGTAGCTTCGAAGCGCATGGGGGAAAGCCTTTCGCGGAATTTGCGGGGAAAACGGTGAGCTTTCGCTTGGCTGTTTGTCATTACAAACATTGCTCTTATTGTCACACAGTCACATTGCAGGGTATAGAGCCTGCTCCTGTTATACAAACATTTTCTCTCGCGTGAGAAAAGAAAGATTCTTAATTACAGAAGCTTGCTTGTTGTTTGCTGGCTCAGGTGCCAGACGCTAGTGTACAAAGATTCACCCGTGCAAGCACATGACAATTATCCGAATACTACAAAGATCAAAATGTGCAGGCTCTTTCACAAAATGGTGTATTCATCTCATCAGTCCTCCTAAATCCTTGTCCATTTCAAGCACGCGCTCTTCAAGCTGTTTCTTCTTCCTCTCCAGCTCAGCAATATCTTCTTCTCTTACTTCTTCGTTGCTATCTGCAAAATCGTTGCCACCAAAGTCGATTGTAGCCTCCACTTGGTCCATTGTCGTGTCCTCGTCATCGTATTTGAAACTCGTCGGCCGGTTGAGCCTGGTCAGCTGCGCGATTTGCTCTGCGGCCAGCTCCTCGTACTCTTCAATCGAAGCAACCGCCTTTGCATTGCGATCACGCAGCACCGCAATTCGCTCAGCTGCGCCAGGTACAGGACTGTTGTGTTCATTAGACTTATTCTTAAGACGTCTGAAAGAATTTGCCAACGCACTAGACAGAGTACAGCTTTTCTGCGCCTCGGAGAAGTAGCTCAACGTCAATGTCGTCTTTCTGACCACCAGCTCTCCTTGAGCTTTGGTGATGACGAGCGCGCTCTCTTCGTATCCGTTCTGCAAGGTCTCCCCCGAGCACTGCTGCCACCGCCGTATTCTTTTTCGGCTGTGGACGTGCCGCTCCAGCCTTTTCTCCAGCAAACACCGTTCTTCGACGTGATGCGCTGCTGGCTGGCTGGGTGGTCGTAAGGTCTTGAGGAGGCGCCAGCATAAACAAAGCTCGCTCGTGAGCCTCTGTGTCGCGGATTAGGGCAGTAATGTCATGGTTATGTATCATCGCATTCGTGAAGATCTTTGGTTTGGGGAATCTGCATGCATGAGCGTCGTGCGGCCCACATGTTTGCGGTGGGAGAATTACGGCAACTCGGAAATTGTTGAAGAGCAGAGCTCTATTTGGTCCAGGTGTGCGTCTAGCAACGACATTTTGATCCGTCAGCTGTAGAATGTGCAGCTGCTATCACAACGCCTGCAGACGCGTTTGGCAGTGTTTGGGAGTGACGTGACACCTTCGGGAGCCGCTTTGTCCGCCTCAGGCAAATAGCTTGGCGATAGCTTCAGTGCAGTTGTTGCTGTTACTTGCATACACTCCAAGATCCCTCATCCTTTTACACACTCGAACTCCTCAGCGGGTATAGACACGATATGTCTAACCAAGATGAGATGCAAGTGGATACCGACGCACCAGATGTGAATGGGAGCCATGATGTCAAAGATGGTGAGTTGCAGTGCTTAGCCGCTTGGTTGTAAGCAACGAGTCTCTAATATCTTTGCTCTAGACATTATAGCGAATCTCAACACCATCCAGTCGGCCGTCCAACAATTCGACGTTCGATTCATCCTTCGGGCTCTCCGCGGCATCTCGTCGATACGCAAGCAGCTCGGCAAGGCTGGAAATGGACAGGAAGTTCTCAACGCGGTCCGCGAGACTCGCAAGTCTCCTTCAAACGAATCTTCCAAACCAGCAGCTCTTCTCAAGAAGCTGAAGCTCGAGCCGGGCACTCTCCTGCCTGAGGAGGAGGTCTATCTTGCCATCTTGCAGCAGGTTCGTTGGCCTTGGAGCCTCACTCGTCTCACGTGGCGTTGCTGACCAACGCAATAGGTCGTTTACTTCGAGGCCAAGGAGTATGAAGCCGGCGCCAAATTCTCCATTGAGCTTGTCGACAAGATACGCGCCTTCAACAGGAGGACGCTCGACCCTCTGGGCGCTCGCGTATACTTCTACCTGCAACTCTTCTACGAAAACCTGACGCCGCATCCGCCCTCAAGACAATCCCCCGTGTTTGATATTCGGGAGAAGCTCCTTGTGGCACTACGCAGTGCAGTGTTGCGAAAGGATCAGGAAACTCAGGCGGCCACCATTGTTCTGCTCCTCCGCAACTACATTTCCACCGCCGACATAACTCAGGCCGATCTCCTTGTTGCGCACAACCAATTCCCATTGAATGCGTCGAACAATCAGGTCGCACGGTACCTCTACTATCTAGGCCGTATTCGTGCCATCCAGCTTTCATACTCGGAAGCTCACCAGCACTTGACCGGCGCCACACGCAAGGCTCCCACGTCGGGTGTTGCAGCTGGCTTCTACCAGGCTTCGACCAAGCTCTTGGTTGTCGTAGAATTGCTTATGGGTGATATCCCTGACCGCGCCATCTTCCGTCAGCCCAAGCTTGAACGTGCCTTGGAGCCATATTTCCGCTTGGTCCAAGCAGTCCGAGGCGGAGACTTGCAGTCCTTCTCCAAGATTGTGACCGACTATGCCGACACCTTCCGCCGAGACGGCACATATACCCTGGCCCGCCGTCTGCGGCAGAATGTCATCAGAACAGGTGTGCGGATGCTGTCTCTGGCATACTCTCGTATCTCGCTGCGAGATATTTGCATCCGCTTGGGCATTGAGAGTGAGCAGAGCGCGGAGTACATTGTCGCAAAGGCTATCCGCGACGGCGTCATAGAGGCTAGCATCAACCACGAGAAAGGCTACATGGAGACCAAGCGTGCCGGTGATGTGTACGCAACACGTGAGCCTGCCGAGGCCTTCCACGAACGCATACAGGCATGCTTGGGACTTCACGACGAATGCGTCAAAGCCATGCGTTTCCCCATGAACCAGCACAAGCTTGAGCTGAAGAACGCTCAGGAGGCAAGGGAGCGGGAGCGGGAGCTCGCAAAAGAAGTCGAGGAGGGAAGCTTCGATGAGGACGATGGTGGCATGGATGGCTTCGAGTAGATAGTTGTTCCCTGTCATCTTGCCAACACATGGCAGCGAAACCATGTAATACTACGGAGGCTTTTGTCACCTGCCCCATACTGTGGACATTTGTTATGACATTTCCGCCCTCAGTCTTGGTGAGCTGTTCAACCTTGGAAAGCTTGCCAGAGGCCTATCTGAAAGCTCCAATTCTGTAACTCTCATGGCCCTTGATTCCTGTACACCTGTGTATATGCCACAATTGAAATTTTGAACCTTTGATAGAAGCAATTTTTTTTCCCTGTATCTGGCTCTTGATCATTAGTCTTTCGTCATTTCACGTGCTGTGTATCCACTACCGACCGCCCACAAAACACGCCCTACCTCATCTTCTGACCACATCACACAAGTAATTTCAATGAGTTTCCAAATCCACCTATTGTCTATGCTTTCATTGAATGAACACTTACCGCCACAATGGCTCGCGATTATCACCACCCATTTCAGCCTTACGGCATTCAGCAGGAATTTATGGATGCCGTCTACAACTGTCTCGAGCTAGGCAAAGTAGGCATCTTTGAGTCACCCACAGGTCTGTCATTTGTTGCTTGGCCTTGAATGACATTACTAAACTAGTAAAGGCACGGTAACTTCCAATCAGCGCGTCTTGCATCTCTTTCCCAACTCACACCAACCAAGGGAAAATCCTTGAGCCTCATCTGCGGCTCTTTGACATGGCTGCGTGAGCACAAACGCCATGTCTTTGAACAAAGCCTCATTACTGCCGAAACGGGTAAGTCGTTGGCCGCAGTAAAGACATGAAATTGTCAAGGTGGGCAAGGCCTGACCATTTTCTAGATGTGGATGAACCAGAGTGGATCCTTGAACACGAGAAGAAGCAGAAGCGGGAAAAGTTTTCCAGAGAAAAGGCTGAAGCAGAAGCCCGACTTAAGAAAATCCGCGCGAAAGAAGAGCGAGCAAGGCATCGCTACGAAAATGGCGAGCCTCCGCACAAAAAATTGGTAAAGCTGAACAGAATCCCTGCCATTTTATCCTAACCCAGAAACAGAGAACTGCAAATCCAAGTGCAGACCAGGATTTTGAGAACGATACACCCTTCCTACTAGATGACTACGAAAGCGACGACAACATTTCCTCAGCACCCTCTGAATATGCAGAGCTTGGACTTTCCGCAGAGACACGAGCCATGATCGAGAAGCTGGGTCTGAATACAGCTACCTCAAGAGAGCCCGACCTAGAAATGGACGACGAAATGAAAGTATTCTTTTGTTCCCGCACACATTCGCAACTGACACAGTTTGTTCACGAATTACGACGTGTCAAAATACCTGCCGCAGTCTTTGAAGATAAAGTAGGCACTGATGAAACTGAAAGCCTTGAAGAAGAGGTCAAGCATGTAACTCTCGGCTCCCGAAAGACTTTGTGCATCAATGACAAGGTGAAGAAACTTGGTTCTGTTACTGCCATTAACGACAGATGCCTCGAACTACAGCAAGGAACCACTTCAAAGGAATCAAAATGTTCTTTTCTACCCAACAAGGACAACGAGGCTCTGGTCAATGATTTTCGAGATTACTCATTAGCTCGCATTAGAGATATTGAAGATTTCGGCAAGCTTGGACAGAAGCTTCAAATATGCCCGTATTATGCAACAAGAGCCGCTGTTAGGCCTGTAGAGGTACTTGAGTTCCTTTTTCCCTTCAATCCTGAGATGAGATCAGACTGAAGACCATTCGACTAAAATTGTGAACAGATTGTGACTCTGCCATATCCTCTACTTCTCCAAAAAGCTGCTCGAGAGGCTTTGAATCTCTCGTTGAAAGGCCATGTTGTCATCATCGACGAGGCACACAATCTCATGGACGCTATTTCAAACATATATTCAGTCTCCATCACTTCGGCCCAGCTTAATCAAGCTCGAACACAGCTAGTCTTCTACTTGCAAAAATTTCGCAATCGTCTCAAGGGCAAGAACAGATCATACGTCGCTCAGCTCCTGCGAGTGATTGACTCGATCATAGCATCCGTCGGTCCGCAGGCCGCCAAAAGCTCCAGTAACGAGAAGTCAGTCCAGCCGGGAGATCTTCTTGCTGGCAAGAATGTCGACCAAATCAATCTGTACAAGCTGATGAGATATCTACAAGAGAGTAAGCTGGCCCGAAAAGTCGACGGCTATCAAGCCTTTGTGGAGGGACAAACTGAGACCGGCATTACGAGAGCAAAATCACCCAGTCTGCCCGTCCTAACACACTTTCAGAGCTTCCTTGTGGCCCTCACAAATCCTGCCCCAGAGGGCCGCTTCTTTCTAGAGAAATCTGACCATGACAGCGATGAAAATGTGCTAAAGTATCTCCTTCTCGACCCGACCAAGCACTTCAAAGAAATTGTCGACGAAGCTCGCGCCGTCGTACTGGCAGGAGGTACCATGTCTCCCATGAATGACTACATAGCGAATCTCTTCAGCTATCTACCAGAGGAGCGCGTTCAGACCCTCTCATGCGGTCACGTCATACCGCCTTCCCATCTCTCTGTCTCTTCAATATCAGTGGGTCCTCTCGGCGGAGAATTTGACTTTACCTTTGAAAAGAGGAAATCGACAAAGATGCTGGACGAGCTGGGTGCCGCGATTCTTCAATTTGCCCAGGGAATACCGGACGGCCTCGTCATCTTCTTCCCTAGCTACGCATACCTTGATCATGCTGTCGAACAGTGGCAGAAGTCACACGTACGCCCTGACCAGGCAGAGACAATTTGGAGTCGTCTTGGGAAGCACAAGAAGATATTCACAGAGCCAAACTCCAAAAAGTCTTCTTCCACCGTAAGAAAAGATTTCGATGACACTGCCAAGTCTGAGACAGCTTCTTCATCATCTTCAAACAAATCTTCGGCCGTCGACACTGTCCTGGCCGCATACTCAAACCACATCCATTCTGGAAAAGGTGGCGCAGTGCTGCTGGCCGTTGTTGGCGCTTCTCTCAGCGAGGGGATCAACTTCTCGGACCGCCTGGGCCGCGGTGTGGCTGTTGTCGGCTTGCCATTTGCAAACGCAAACTCGCCAGAGTGGCAGGCCAAGCTCGAGTTTGTCCGGCGCCGTGCTGACACAAAGCAGCAAGGCGACGCCGCGGCGCGCGAGCACTACGAGAACGCGTGCATGCGCCTCGTCAACCAGAGCGTGGGGCGTGCGATCAGGCACCGCGACGACTACGCCGCCATCTTGCTGCTGGACCGGCGGTACGCGCGGCCGAGCATCCGGGGCAAGCTGCCAGGCTGGATGCGGGCAAGCATGGCTGATGAGTCCGCCGGGAAGCAGCAAGAGGAGGCGTTTGCGACGACAATGGCACGGGTCAGGACCTTCTTTGCGTCAAAAGAACCAAAACAATGAGGATGCCTTGTTCAGACAGAGAGGACCTCAAGCGATTACAAAAAAATGGCACCAAGCTCAACTGTAGTGATGAGAGCATAGTCTGATATTGAAGAGGAAGTAAACCAAAATGTGGTTGGTATTTCCTAAATGTCTAGATCTGGTCCTTGGGTCCTCTCTTTAGAGGAATCTATGGATGGCGTACTGCTAGCAGCATCGCCATCTGTCATGAAGCCAAATGTCGACAAAGCCTACAGGGAAGATCAATCTCTGGCCCTGAATCTTTTGCCCGTCAGGCGGAGATTATGACCCTCAAGTAGACGCCCCTGCTACTTCCCGGCCGCATCTGCCTGCTTCGCCTTTGTGTAGTCGTCCCGGAGGTCCAGGATGATACCAAAGCGCTTGTGCAACGTGCGGCACATCATCCACAGCTTCATGGACTCCTCTGGGTCTGAAGGGATGGCCAGGATGGCGTCGCGGGTACCCGGCCAAGGCACGCCGGCCCTCTCCTCGACAACCTTGTTGGTGATTCTGAGGCATACTTCAGCAAGCTGGCCATCTGTCTTGCCCTCGAGGATCTGGGCGGCCAGATGAGGCGTCTCGCTGTTTGCGTCGTTGTAGAGGCGCGACTCCTCCGCCTCATAGTGAATGAGGGCGTCGAGCATGTGATTGATGCAGTCGTCGACCGGCTCGTTTATAGCCCACTGGAAGAGGTTGCCGCATACGGGATACTCGCCCAGTTTTGTCCGGCCGAACTCGCTCGATTCGACTTGTGAAGCCATTATGAGACTTTGACCTTGGTAAATGCTTTTCTAATTGCAAAGACAGTTGTTTTTGATGTCAAAATAGCTGGGAGGTTCCTCTTTAAGTTAAAATTTGTCCAGATATCAAATCGGCAGCGCCGCAGCATCAATATTTATACTTGCTCGTGCCCTCTGCGAATTGACAGCAACCATGTCTACTTGCCACGACATTGATCTCTTGCGTTGGCAACTGCAGGTGTTGTGGGTCTCGCTGTTCGTTTGCAAGAAACAAAAGGCCCAACCACGAAACCTTGGATTTGGGGTTACGTGTCAATTGATGTGAAATATATGCAGTTTCGGCTGGGTTGACAGCTGCAGTTTGGGACCATTATGACTAAATGGGCTTTCAAATCCGTGCGAGGCGCAACGAGGAAAACCCTAGGGAGATTCAAATGGAAGACCAGAAGTGCTTTCACGGGGGAGGGACACCCCATTCAGCTTTCCCATGCTCCTGATTTGGCGCTTCGTCATCGAAAACCTTAACTCTCTTGGCATAGGAGATGATGTTGCTTGTGACACTCTCCTCAACAAGGTCACCCTTGCCTCCCGCAATTTTCAGGATAAGGTCATTGAGAGAACTTCTTCCGAGAATGTCGACGTGGTCACCCGTGTTAGGCCCACCTCTCGGATTGAATCGATCAGGCTCGTGTGGCATTTCCTGGATCTTCAGCTTGACTCCTGCCGGATTGTATCGCTTCATGCGCCAGCCGGCGTTGCACATATATCCCAGGGAGAGTAGGTTGACGGTGCCGTCGCCTTCACCCATGACAACACCGTGATCAGATGACGCTTTAGGATCTGTAAAGGCAGTGTCAATGGTGACATTAGTCTTTGTGGCAGGATCAGTGTCTTCTCGATAGTAGTATGCACGTTCCGTCTCCTTCCCGTAGCCATAGAAACAGTAAATTTTCATATTGGGTGCAAGGGGTAGCCGACTTTCCAAAGGATTCATCCACGTCTGTGGCTTATCCTGGTTGGCCTCCACTTCTTCCTTGGTATGTGCAATGCTGTAGGAGTAGTTGCCCTTGATAAGATCGGCGTACCAGCTGTCGGTGTGCTCAAACAGATAGGGAAAGGCCTCGCTGACGGTCATATTTTTGGCGTGGGACGGCTTGGGATCGCGGAAGGTGATGAAATGGCCAAAGCTGAGATTGCCACGAGGGTGTGGTGAGACGTCGTCGGGTGCATGGCCATCGGCGCCCCAGACAGCATCGCCGCCGACGGGCAATAAGCTTGATATCCCAGGCATGGCACGGAACAGTTCAGCTCTTTCATGTCGGCTCAAAAACTTTTCCAGTCCGTAGACAGCAAAGGCATTAAGCTGGGCTGTGTCCTTCATCTCGCCAGAAAGGATAGCTGGGATTCCCTTGGCTGCACCAAGCATAGACCCACTAATATTGATCCATGAATCCACGTGATCGTCCACCCACGAGGAGCCACCGTCACCATAGCCTTCTTTCTCGACCCAATGCATGAAATAGAGAAGCACCTGGCTACCCATGCTATGGGATAGCAGGACCACCTTTCGCCCCTTCAAGTTCTTGGCCTGTTCGATGTGACCCTTTAGACGAGAGAAATATTGATCTCGAACTTCCAAGTTTGAGTATGATAGTCGCCAGTCATATGCCGCTGTGAAAGCGTTGCTGGGGTCATATCCAATAGTAGCAAGGTTTTCCAAGATCTTGTTCCATATCCAGTAGCCAGTAATGAAGAAGTCGGTCGCGTCGAAGCCCTGTGCAGCACGCAGCTTGACCCCCGGCGGGTCTAAGCCTGTGATTTTGTCTAACATTATATGTTTCTTCCAACTTGCTTTATCCATGACAAGAGCGCGCATCATGGTCCAACTGCCCCATAGTCTTTTTCTGAAGTACTGCCGCGAGTCGTCTTCGGTGCCCCAGCTCTCAAGACCTGTCGATATAACGCCTGGTATCATTATCACCGGGTGATGTGCTTCTATGCCTTCGCTTCGTGCATTCAAGCCGACAGAGAAGGAATCGTACGCCACGGCGTCTCGTTCACTGCGTTGTAGCTCTTGCGCGTCTCGCACCAGGCCGGCTGGGAGCACGTCGAACAAAGAGTCCAGATTCATGTCCTTCAGGTGTGTCAAGGTGGTCAAGTCGACTATGTCGTTGCTGCCAGCAAAGAATAGAGCGGCGCACACGCCGACAATGCCACCAAGGCCAAAAACCCAGGCATTGCGCCGCTTGGTGCCCTTTGGTCTATGTGCTTTCTTCTGAAGGCGCTCATTCAGCTCCTTGATTTTCTTGACCGGTACAGTTGCCACATCGTCAGGGCCTTTGGAGGGATCGAGGGGAGCTGGTGAAGGATCTCGCGAATCGTCGCTATCTGGAGTAGCCACGCCGGTGCCGCTGACGCTGCCCCAGATGCGTCTTCTGAGGCCAGACATGGCGAATCCTGGAGCCAATGAGACGCAACGTCTTCTCGGCAGTATCGAGCAGGGATCAAAGTCTAATAGTATATGTCGAAGGAGCAGATAAGGGTAGGAAAATCAGGTTGGTGGCACATATAAAACAAGACCCAGCTAGCGCAGCATCCGACGTCACCGCCGCCCTTTAGTATATTTTTTTCTCGAACTTCTGATACGGCACACAGCTTGGCAGGTACAGGGTCAATGATTACTGTGAGGCTGTAGACGATCATCGGTCTCTTCTAGGGCGTCAACAGAAGAAGAGGACAAGGTCACCATGGCGGAGTCCTCTGCGTCCATGGAGCCCAAAGTGGATTATATACCTTATACTCCGGAGAAAGAGGCTCAATATCTCACTCCAATCAGATCCTTGATCGCAAAGGATCTCTCGGAGCCCTACAGCATATACGTGTACCGCTATTTCCTGTACCAATGGCCATCTCTGTGCTTCATGGCCGTAGACCGGGACTCCAGAAATCTCGTTGGTGTTGTCATCAACAAGCTGGAGCAGCACCGTGGAGGCCCCATGCGAGGCTACGTGGCCATGCTCGCCGTGCGGTCCGAAGAGCGTGGCAAGGGAATAGCCACAAAGCTTGTCAAGATGAGCATCGAGGCCATGAGAGCCATGGATGCCGATGAGGTGGCACTGGAGACGGAAATATCCAATGTGGCCAGCTTGAAGCTCTACGAGCGTCTTGGGTTCCTCAGGAGCAAGAAGCTGCACAGATATTACCTGAACGGCAGCCCTGCATACAGGCTTCTCCTATACCTCAAAGAAGAGACTGCGCTTATGAGAACAACTCCACCTGATTATGCAGCTATGGATCAGCCTTTTGACACATAGGCCACCTGATTAGCCTGGATTGATATTTCTATACATCTGGATTTATCTCCAACTCTTAATGATTCCAACTTTCTTCCCCAATCTGAAATGACAATAGCGCCGAACGATGCTACGAAAATGCTTTAATCTGTCCTCATGCCGCTGCCTGAACAATCTTAAATCCTTCACTGATCGTCTTCTGGATATCTTCATCTTTGTGCTGCAGCAACGAAAGCGCATATGCGACATCATTCCACTGTCGCTCGTTGTCACAGCGATTGAGACGGGCAGCAAGCTTCTGCGCAAGCTGTTTCGCGTGTTTATCCTAGCGTTTATCATTAGTTGACATTCCCAAACTCGAGTTTTGAGACTTACCTTTTCAATGAAGCTGGACAGGAATTTGAGAATCTTCTTGAACGAGTCCTCTTCGAGATTGCCATCAGAACTGAGAACGGAAAACATGTCGACATACTGGTTGTACACGGCATTGTCTTTGGTGGCCAGCTCTGTGAAGAACATTCGGGACAGATCAGCAATGCTCTTGTCAGGATCCTCCAGACACTTGGCCATCTCTCCAAGCTGGCCCTTGACTTTGACTTGTCCAGCAAGGATCAAGAAGGTCAGTGTCATCAAGCAAGTCCGCTTCACCGTATGGTCGTGGTCCTTGAGTCGGCGGTAGAGGAAGTCGGTGTTCTCGTCGATCAGGTTATTGAAGCAGACAGCCATGTCTCCAAGTGCAATGACCACGTTGCTTCTTGTTGTTGCGTCCGTCGACTTTTCCAAGATTGTGATGAGCAGCGGAAGATTCTTTTCACAGTACTCTGACGAGACACACATGAGCTTCGCCATGCAGATGGCTGCGATGGCCTGCAGGTTGCGGTCCTTGTACTGGGTATTGTTGGAGCATATCTCTGTCACCAGGGGGCCGAAGTTTGACAGGAGAGAGTGAGACCCATAGAGGATCTCTCGCTCTCTTATTTGCTGCATGGCCTCGGTGAAGTCATCTTCGCTTGTTCCGCCAATAAGGTCGAGCTCATTGTCTTCCTCGTTCGCCTTTTTATCAGTTTTGGCTGGCTTTTCTTTTTCCTTGTCGGCCTTTCTTCGCTTGAAATCGAGCTCGCACAACTCGAGATGGACAATCTGTTTGATGGCCACGTGTCCGACAAGGAAAAGAAGCTGGGACAGTGCAGCCGCCGGTTTCTGCGTTGTGCCCGGTTCTGGCTCCTCTGGTGGTGGAGTGAGCATTCCACTCTGATCCACATCCTCTTTGGTCTCGCGCTCGACAGGCTGCGTCTGTCTTGAGAAGACATGCCTAGTCTTGCGTCGGATTATCTCAGAGCAGAGTATGTCTGGGTGTTTGGATAGAGCATAGATTGCGCCAACTGCCTGCTCTGCAACTCCGTACCACTCTTTGCTGTCGGAAGCCAGCTCACAGATTGCAGCAAGCTGGCTCAGGACAGCATGGTCATTCGGTAATCGAGCGAATTGAGGACCCTCTTTGGCCCTTCGGCCAGCTGGCTTTATCCTGGCCAGTGCAATACACGTATGCTTGGCCAGCGCTAAATCGGCGTGACCATACGGACCGAGCCCAATGGTGAGCATGGCCTCAATCTCGTTGACCACAATCTGGGGGTTTGCGAGTGCCAGCATGCCTAGCACAATGATGGCGCCACAACGCTGGGTTCGCGAAATCTCCTTGCGCTGCACGCTGTAGACCTGCCAAAGCTTCCCAATGACAACGTCTGAGATGACATCTGCCTTCATCATGGTGCTCAGCAACTGTTCCAAGGACGTCAGCTCAGCCAAAGTGGCACCAAAAGTGAGGCTGATCATGTTTCTCGTAACATAGTTTGCTGCGTCATTGGCCGAAAAATTATCTGGAGCATCGAAAAAGATTGTCTTGTAGCACTCGATGAGATGCGTCTGGACGCCTTTGCCCTCGTCGCTGTTTCCCTTGGTCCAGATGAGGTGCAACATCTTTCGGATCCCCTGCCGCGCTGTCTCGATCTTATAAGCATCTGCAATCATGAAGAAGTCCATAGCCTCAATCACTTCGCTCTTGTTCTTTGACAAGAGCTGTTGGCAGATGACCGGAGAAGCGTCGTGCAGAGCCTCGATGAAGCGGAGCGCTTCAACGTAATATCGCCTCGTCAGCTGTAGCTTGTTCATGGCTTCAGAAGTGGCAGCGTCCTCTGCAGCCTTTTGCACTATGGCGGCCTTCTCTTCGTCACTCAACTCCTTGCCTTCGGCTGGACTCTCTTCGATTTGTGTGGCCTCATCCATCAGCCCTTCGTCAGCCTTTTCTTGTTCTACAAGGCCAGGGCTGTCGGCAGGAGGCTTCAGAGCATTCAACTCGGTGTCAACAGCCTCGAGTCGCTCTTTCCATTCTTTCAAAGCAAGCTGACCGCCGTGGAGAACGCTGAAAGGATGTGTCGCGATCAGTCTGCCAAGTAGCTTGACAGCATTGCGCCTCACGTTGCTGCTCTTGTCTTCGAGGCTTCTGACCGCCAGTTCGGCAACTGTCTGCCGTCTTTTGGGAAATTTGGCCTCCAGATCACAGAGCTTGGCGTACACCTGGAGGGTTCGGACTCTGCAGTAAGGGTTGATGTCGAGAAAGCGTTCTTCGAGGACGTCAAAGAATGCATTCAGCTGAGCCTTGTGGTTCTCTGCCTGCTCTCCAGCTTCGAGCTTGCTAAGCATGGCAATTAGGTTGCCACAGACCTCGATTATGGCACATCTCAGGGTGTACGACTCGCTGTCCAAGAACTTGGCAATTGAAGTCATCTGACGCATGACCAGGCGTGGGGCCAGCTCAGACAATTTGGAAATAAATGTAGATACCGACTTTGGGCCCTTGGCGTCGTTGCTGTTAAATTCTTTCCCGCTGAGTTCGCGAAGAATGTCTTCAGACAGCTGTGGGTAGTCGTATTGTTCCGCTAGAATGTGTAGGAATTCAGCCATGGGCTCTGAAAGGTGCTCAAAGTAAGAGAGATTCTGGATGATGGACGTTTGTGCTCCGTAGGCATGACCATGGTGTTTGATGGCGATGCAAAGGACCTTGAAGCAGTGCATTCGTATCGCCATTGTTTTCACGCGTGCTTCGCTCTCCAGGATCGTATACACTGCTCTTGTGAATAGGCTGATGAATGTGTCGCGTTCTGATGTTGTGGTGAAGATACGATTTAAGCGCAGCTTCGACACCTTGCTCATTGTATCCAGCGCGCTTTGAATCTGCGGCGACGCATCCCAGCTGTCCTTTGACGCTTTCGCCTTTCCACCCTTACCACCTCGTGCGCGAATAGCAGAAGCTGACGTGGAAGCTGAGTTTAGCGCAGCCTTTGTCTCGACTGCTGCGATGCACCACTGTAAAAGGAAGCCATATGCTTCCAGCAGCTGTCGATGTTGTGATGCGCCATCCGTCTCCTCTGAATCAATCTCATGGACAAGCGCATCGGCCTCTACTGAAAGACCAGACACGACTATGTCCAGAATCTTGCTCAGAGCCTGAGGAGGGATGTGTGCTGAGACCTTGAGCAGATACTGTAGATTGTCGAAGCATGTGCTTTGTAGAAGGGCATCTGGATTCTCGGCAATAGCGTCGACTATGGGATTGAGAGTCCCATTAATCAGAGGTAGAGTGAAACTATCAGGATCATTTTCGCAGTCTGTCAGGGCAGAGTCGACTTCATTAATGGAAAGAGTCGCAGGATCGCTCAAGTAGAGCTTCAAGCTCTCGTTGATATCGAAGTCGATGCGATTGTCCATGGCTGGGTTGCGCGGGCGCAAGTCTCGTACAGAGTGTTGCCAAGGGGAATATTTTGTGGCCAAGTGACACAAATAGTAGTATGCGCTTGATTAGGTGCACATGATATCGACTCCTCGTGCCTGCGAAGAGAAATGAGGCAGACGTCAAATGTTAAGAAGGTCTGAAGGTTTGCGCAAGAGGGGAACACTTCCGCGTTGTTTACCAACGGAAGTCCTGTTTGGGAAAAGCGCCACTTCGCGAAACACCACTGCCGCCGATATGACCGTACCAGTCCACGCGAGATACTAGACAAGCAGCGCATAGAAGCCACTTGAGTGGTCGTTTCCCGCCATTTGACTCTACTGATTACCAACTGAAAGGCAATTGGGCCTTCAGGCTTGGCTGTAGCAACTGGTGGCATACCACGCGTCCTTCCATGGCAGACACGAGAGTTAGGCGGGGGAGCCGTGATGCTCTTACTATACATCAGGACAATGCACCAATGAAGAGACGAAAGATCAAGCACGAGGACATGGACGAGAGCAGAGACCCTCTGGAGGATAGTGGCTGCACGCGGGACGTTGACAGTAACGAAAGCGAGGACGAGGAGATCGAGGATGCTGTTGCCGAAGACATGCAACGTCTTGAGAGAAGTTTCAAGGGCTTCTCAAAGAAATATCGCCTGATAAATCGAATAGGAGAAGGTCTGTTAGGGGTCTGCTTTTGAGAAATATCTGTTCTGACGATTTCCAGGTACCTTCTCGACAGTGTACAAAGCTGAAGACCTCCACTACGAGTCATACGAAAACAAATGGGACCTTGAAGACAAGGAGAATCTCTGGTCACCTTCAGGTAGGAAAATCTCACATGGCAAGGAACGTCGACCGCACTTTGTTGCCATTAAAAAGATCTACGTGACGAGCAGCCCGCAACGCATCATGAACGAGCTGGACCTTTTGCATGATCTTCGGCACTCGGACGCCATTTGCCCACTAATTACTGCATTCCGTGACAAGGACCAGGTCGTTGCCATACTTCCTTACTTCCGGCACTTGGACTTTCGGACCTATTTTCGAGACATGAATGTTGCGGACATGCGCATATACTTTCGATCGCTCTTCACAGCACTTGATGCCGTGCACAAGGCCGAAATCCTGCATCGCGACATCAAGCCTACCAATTTCCTCTACGACACACACCGAAAGCGTGGGGTGCTGGTCGACTTTGGACTGGCAGAACGTGAAGGCACAGACTATCAGCCTTGCCTGTGCACACTACGCTCAGATGAACGCAAGTATAGGATACTTCAGAGCTACAACAACACACACGATCACCCCATTGGATTCCCCAAGGGCGATCAGCGGCCCTCATTGCGCGCCAATCGAGCTGGAACACGAGGGTTCCGTGCTCCTGAAGTCCTTTTCAAATGCACGGCCCAGACTCCCAAGATTGACATCTGGGCGGCAGGCATTATCCTGCTAACGATTCTCGCACGCCGCTTCCCCTTCTTCCACTCTGCTGATGACATTGACGCCGTGATTGAGCTGTCCACCGTGTTTGGCAAGGCCAAGATGAAGAAGTGCGCGCTGCTGCACGGGCAGATGTACGACTGCAACATCCCGACGGTCAGCGACGAGGGGTACACGCTCGAGAAGATCATCGTCTGGTCGACTCGCTCCGTCACTAGGGACAAGGATGGGCAGCGGATCCGGCTGGGCCCTGCGGAGAGCGAGGCGGTCGAGTTCCTGGAGCGCTGCCTGGCCATGAATCCGGCGCAGAGATTGAGCGCGGCCGAGGCGCTGCAGCACCCCTTTCTAGCGGAACGGCATGACGGCAGCGAGGACGAGATGGACGTGCTGAGCATGAGCTCGCCGAGTCGGTGACGATATATCCAAAGGTGTGGGCGAAATGAAGAGATCCCAGAGAAATGTATTGCACATAGGCTACACGTATAGTAAAGGCACGAGTCTTGACAAAGCAACGACAGTCAATGCACTGCAAAAATGAAATGAAGTTATTGAATTTCTTCCTAAACTTGATATTAATTCTTGCTGATGCCTGGTCCCGTTTTTCCTAAAAGATCTGATGCTTTTACTAGTCTTTTTCTATAGTCTGTGGGCCAAAGCAAACCAGCATATCTCAAGGACAATAGAGGCAGAAGGAAAAAAGTTGTTTAGATGCGTTAAATCTATGATGAATGGGAATCTGCTTACTTTCACGGCAATGTCAAAAGAGAGAGATACACGGCACGACACTTTTCACGCACATTTACTGGAGACACACAGACAATACTGAGCAAAGGGGCAACGGTGCTCGACCACACACGAACGCTGACCAGAAAATCCCAGCCAAGTTGCTAGTGCGTGCGTGGGAGCACCTTCACATCCGCTTTAAGGCTCTTCCCGTTTCCTTGGCCGGAAAACGGCCCAGGAAGAGGAAAGCCACGCAAGGGAGCAGCGAAAAAATTAGAGAATCGTTTCCATTCGATAAAAGTGACTTGAGAGAATCTCCAGGTTTTCCATCCAGACAGACAGGCAGGGTGAGATGACACGTCCCCCATGCTGATAGTAGCTGCCGTGAAACCCGCAGCGCCTTGGACGCTCTCTATGCGGTCATAATTTTTGAGGGGGTCCGGAATGCTTTCTCCAATATGTCCAGTGGGCAAGAAATAGCATTTATGCCACAAGCTGGACAACACCGCCAGCCTCTTTGATCTTTCGCTCAGCCTCCTTGGAGAAGTATCGGGCCCGGACAATCAGTGGGATCTCTGGCACACGGCCCTTGCCGAGGACCTTGCTGTAGCCCAGAGGCAGCAGGTCAAGAACTGGGGCGGTATCGCCCTTCTTAGCACCGGAGGCAAGGTACTTCTCGCGGAGCTCGGCTGGGACTAGGGACCACAGCTATAGGAGACGTGTTAGTTTGTGGTTCAGTGAGGTAAAAAAGTCAAGGAGACACACCTTGTCGAGGTTGACGACAGGCTTCCAGAAGTGGTTTTGTTGCTTGTGGAAGTATCGCATGCCGACCTTTCCAAAGTAACCGGGATGGTATCGGTCCAAGTTGGTCTGGTGGTGGTGCTGGCCACCGGCCATACCGCGACCACCGGGGTGCTTGCGGTGCTTGCCGATACGACCGTGACCGGCCGAGACGTGACCGCGGCTGTAGAGAAGAATAAGTCAGTCATGGTCTTTAAGGCGGCTTTGGATGTGTGAGTTGGAGTGCTGGAGTCGGCTGCGACAACTCGCAGTCGCAATCGCGCCATCCTTGCATCCACGACGTTGCTTCCTCCGGGAGAACGATCAAAATTTTATATGAGAAAGGCATCAACATACTGTTTCCGCGTCTGAGTCTTCCTGGTAGGCATATTGGCTTGTGTGTGGGGGCGGGAAGATACTGAGCAGGAAGAGAAACCTCCAAAAGTCCTTGGCTGTAGGCAAAGCAAATTTGGCGCGCGAAAGGGTGCCAAGAATTGATATGATGAGTCAGCAGCAGACCATTCGAAGCAAAGTATGTACCGGATTTCTGTTACAAGATGCCAAAGGGCTTTGCATTTGGAAACCAATAGACCTCCAATAGATCCCAAAGAGAAATCCACTCAATGACCTTCTAATCAGTGTCTGGTTCATAATGTCTTGATCTAGAAAAGAAACACAATTGGTTATTTGCAAGTGCCAAGACTCAGGGCTGGGCGAGCTAGGGCTTAGCCCTAGCGAGGACGCCCAAGTAGCTCTACCACTTCGAAGAACGACAAGTATACTCGGTTAAAAGAATTGAAGGGAGAGTAAGGAGGATTTAATTTTTGCGCTAATTCCAGTAAGGTGCTTTTAGTCCTGTCAAACTTGCAATTGTACTGTCCTGCTCTTCCTTCTTCCGTTGTCCTTGCAGCTGTAGAATAGTTAGTACAAACTTGTACGAGGAAGAGGGTCAGAGGCAAGAACTATACCTCTAATTGTATATGCCGATGGACATGAACAAGCCAATCGACATAGCTTTGGGCTTCGTTGTTACGGTCTTCGAACAGTAGCCTCGCAAACTCAAACTCGGCGCCGTCAATGCCTTGGCGCGCAAGCTGAAGAGTAAGTGCCTTGGAACCGCGGTTGTCTTCCAGAAACTGGAGTATATTGCGAACTTGAGCGTTCAGGTGCGTCTCTAGAACTGGCAGGGCGGACTTGGTGGGGTCCAGGACGGTCAGGCTGTTCATGCCTTGGCCAAAGAGATCCTCCAGCAGGTTGGGAGACACTTGAGCGTGCAGCCAGAGCAAGGTCACTGGGCCACAATCGACAATGTATGCGCCTCCCTCTTCAATGCGAGAATAGGAAGCCCGGATTGCGGCTGGCATAACGAGATGGCCGTTCTCATTGGCAAACCCGTCGAGCTCACCAAGATTGTGTATAGAGTAGATTCGAGGGTAGAGAAACAAGGACAGTTCCATGGAGCTCATAGCTTTGATGATGCGCATGTCATATGCCCGCCGATCAGTTGGCTCGGCCCCAGCCTTGAGCGCCCGACTCTTCAGAAGGCCGAGCATGTACATGGCAAATTCTTTGAGGTGTTCTGGGAGCACGAGCTGCCCAGGTGGGTGTGAGCCCGAAAAGTTCTTGCGGTAGGCGGCAAGGATGTCGATGGTCTTCTCAGTCAGGTTGGCTCGGACATCCTTCAGCGATCTTGTAGGCATTTGAGCAGTGGCTTGTTTGGCCAGGATAGATACCACAGCATCCTGATCGACAAACTTCATGCTCTCCATAGCGCCGTCGCTCACACTTGCGACGACATTGCTGCATCGTATTCGTCGCTCACCGCTGGCAGTGGTATAAAGTAGAGCACTTTGGAAGTGAGCGTCGAGTTTCGAGTCCAATTTCCCGTCGTAGCTGAAAGAAACTCCGACAGCCTTGTCAGAGTCAATGCTGCCAAACTCGAGGTCGGCGCCAAAGGTGTGCTGTGTGAAGTTGCCGTGGTATCCAGACACCTGAAGACCGTTTGAGCATCGCACCTTCATGAGAGCTTGGAATCCAGTCTCCCGTGTCAGTATGTGCTTGATCTCCTTGCTCAGCTTCAGAGCATCACGGGCCGAGTAAAAGTTGGGGTAAAAGAAAACTTCGCCGCCAGTCTTCTCAGAAACGTGGCCGATGGTGGCTATATCCAAGTAGCCGCCTTGAGGAGCCGCCAGTAAGAAGTCGGCTCCTATTCCGTTCTCTGTCATCTCTTTTGCCGTCTTCATAAACCCTGGATGCTCCGTGGTGAATAACTTCTTCTCCGCATCGGTGTCCCGCAGCTCCTGGCGCTCCCTCAAAAACAGACGGCCAGGGCCCCATGTTGGCAAGGAGGCGAGGGAGCAGACAACTTTGCCACCGGTCAGCTTCAAAGCCTCGAGGGCAGCTTTGAGAGCAGGGAGTAAAGCGGGCTCGGGGTTCTTGATCCTTGAGTACATGTGTGGTAGTTGCTGAAGGAGGTGCACTATTGCGCTCTTGGATTTAATGGGGTCGCCGAACATGCCCTCGCTCAAGGGCACGAATGGGTCTTCTAGATCTGGCATGACAACCATTTGAGGTTTGTCAAGGCCTTGCTTGATGTTGTAGAACTGCACCTCCTTGTCGAAGGTTGCAAACCCTACAAGAGACCCAGCGGGCAGTCTACTCTTCTGCTCTCCGTCTGCGTCTTCTTTGGCGTCGTCCACTTCTCTTTCGTCCCCATAGAGGGTCTCCAGGATGCCTTCACAAACCGAGTCGAGGAAGCCCTTGCTCAGAGACTCCATGCTGACATCTAGCAAGAACAGAGTGCGAAGTGGGACTGCTTCTCTGGTTGAGTACTCCTTCGGAGCAGTGAATTCAACGGTGCCCAAGGAAAGCTCTGGTCTCTGGAGCCGATCCACTCTAGCTCCGCTGGGATCAGTCGGTGCATAGTACTCGGGGGCTACATCATTTGGAAAGGTGCACATGTTGCACACAAATTTGTTGCCGCCAGATCTGAAGACCATAAAAGGATTGATGTAGGTGCGACACCGTCTACAGCGGGGTGGTCCTGTTTCTCCAAAGTCTATGACAGGTATCTCCTGCTCGCCCTCCTTGCGAGCGGCAAGTGGTTGAAGAATCATACCAAGTGGAAGGGCAGTAGAGCTCAGCGCATCGCTCGTCGAGGGGATGCTGTTCAGCGTCAGCCTGGCGAACTTTGGTGTTGAGTTGCCCTGATCGACAGCCACAAAGGGAACTGATGCAGGAGGGGGCAGGTGCTGCTCCATCGTAGGGTAGACATGGCTGAGATAGAATTGGGCTGGACCATCGCGAGACCAGGGAATGCTCGGTATCTGTTCTGGATCTACCCGTCCCTGCGCTGTGGAAGCGGCAGTCCCTTGTAGAGGTGTGGACATGCGGGCAGGACCAGGCTGCTGCAATCCTGGACTTGGTTGACCTTGGAAGCCAGGCGTTGCTGGTTGTGCCTGCTGGCCCCATTGAGGGCCCGCATAGGGTGTTGCTCCTGCTGGCTGGCCAGGCATACCTGGACCTGGAGCTGAGAAGGACTGTGATGCGCTCGTGTCGAGGTTGTGATACGCATGACGACCCTTCTTCTTGTGACCTCTCACTGAACCAGTGCCGTCTCCCGATATGCCCATCCCTCCCAATTGCTGCGTCATGCCTGCGACATCTTGCCCAGGCTGCTGTCCGTAAGCTTCTTGACTCTGCTGCGGTGGTTGGAATGTGCCACCATTCTGGTTTGCACCGGGTGGGTAGTAGGGCGAGGAGCCTGCAGGCGCTTGAAATTGAGGGCCCTGGCCTGGCTGGCCTTGGGGGGGTCCATATTGCTGCTGGTAGGACATTGTGCAAATGTGAGACTGGTTGGATGCTGCTAGAAACGTAACGTTATGCTGGGGTGGGGCTGCTATGTGCACGCGAAGAGCATGACGCTATGTCTATGATTTCTGAGGGGCGAGAGGCATTGCCTTGAAGCTGAGGTCAACAAGAATGCTTTGGGAGCGTGGTCAAGGGAGGAGCGGCGTCCAGATGGAGAGGCGCAAAAGTTTGGCGACTTCAGGCGCGTCGAGGACAAGTTTCCTGAGGCCAGTGGCATTTGCTCCACTTCCGCAGACCCCTGATCCCTTTTTCCCCGGCTGTGGGCCTGTTCCTGAATGCCCACTCTGCATAACGCAAAGGATCTAATGCAAGTCGAATAGATTGTTTTATTATTCGTGTAAGTCACCACGCATGATTTGCCAGATTAATTTCATATTGTTTCTCATTTTTTTTTCTATTTCGCAGCTTGGAGAACAACGGAACACACCTCCCCTTACGCCCTGGTAATAAAATTTTCATGTCAGACCATATTTCCATTATTCGTACGGCCTAATTCCATGCCTCCGTGTTGCAGGTTTGCGTCCGGGTGTTTGGTGAATCCATCTCCTTGGGTCTTACGGCCTGAAGTGTTGGCAATGGGCGGAACAATTAGACCGGCTGTTAGGATCAGACCAACGATGATGAACTCCTCCATGGCACTCATAAAGGCCTCGACCCAGACGTTTGGAGAGAAGCGGTAGAAGACGCTGGTGGGGTTCAACCCGTCGAAGGCGATGCAGAGTCCATATATGAGGCGGACAGCAAGGAAGGGCAGGCATGCCACGACCACAAATACAATGGTGCGATCGCCCTGCTGTTGTACAGCATTCAGTCGGGCGAGTAACAGAACAGTCATGGCGAATACAGCCAGACCCACGACGGTGAATATGACAGCCGATGCGCCGGACTCGGCCTTGGCTGTATGCATGTCTGACTCGCTCGCCTGAGGGCCGTGGCTTCCAGAAACTGCGCCCAAGATGATGGCGACAAGAAGTAAGATGGACAGGAACCTCATGGGGCGACTTGGGAATTGCTGCGCCATGCTAAGGCCACTGTTGACTCTGCTCAGGAGGCAGATCAGAGCTTGGATCAAGAAGGAGATGCCGATGCCGTTGCAGACGTAGTAGGTGGCCACCAGGTTAGAGTAGGTGCTTGCGGAAAGATTCGAATTGCTGTCCGCGGCCACATCGCAAGCGGTGCCAATAATGCGACAGAGGCAGAGCAGAATGGTGAAGAACCAGGCCTGGTCGCGGCCGAAGCCATGCTTGACCATGAGCCATAGCGATATCAGCAACGCTGGACTGAAGAAGACCAGCTGAGCTATAGAAAGGGCTTCTATGTGTGAAATCATTTTGAAGGAAGTGGCTGCACTGTGGATTCGAATTGTCGGCGTACGGGCAAGCAGCCTATTATAAGGGGTACCAGCATTTCACTGCTGTTCGGGCATTCCGCCCCAAAGCTCTGGCTTGAGTGTTAGAAAATTCGCAGGGTTCCTCGTTTCACCGAGTCAATGTTGCCTAGCCATTGCCGCGAGAAAGGTATGGCCACAGTCAGCATTGCGGCTGTGCTAGCTGCTGGTAAACCCAAAAGTTATGCGTCCGTTCGCGCAACTGAGCAGCGAAAGCGCGAGACCCGAAAGCATGAATGGTCGGTCCCCCCCAGAAATGGATTAAGTTACGAGATTGCTTCTGCGACAGGAAACGGCTGGGCTTGCGACAAGCATTTCGGCATCGCCTAAGCTGCGTGGCTTCGCATGGGGCCAAGTGGCGCCACGTTTGATCTCAGGCGCTAGATGGTTCACCGGCGATTGGCAGATGCCACTTGCTTGCCAAACAGTGCCCGACATGGCTCCTGTTTGATCCAATAATGCTGTGGGATTTGGTGTATCTATTCATATTTCATTGATCATGCCGTTGGCTTAGGGTGTTATGCTGGGCGGGTTTGACAGCAAGTCTGAATCAAGCATGGGTGAGATATGCAGTAGCTCCGCTCGGTCTCTCTCTCTCAAGCAATCAAATCAAAAGCTGTCGGTCAAGCTCCTCGCTAGGGGCGATGTAGTCCCACCCCGTCAGACATTTGCCGAGCTGCCAACAAGCCCGTACATCTGCCGCCTCAGTTGGCAAAGATGCGTAACTTCAGATCCACGCTGCCAGTCGCGATCACACAGCGAATCTGTATGTCTGAAGTCGCCGCCTCAGTACCCTTTGCGCCCGTCCCGCCATTGCTCTCTGCGCCGCCGGTCGCTGCAGAGGTCCCATTTGTTGCGGCGGGAACGCTCTTGATGGCTCCCGGAGCCCATCGCAGGCAGGTGACGAAGCGCTCGTGGGCATCTCCTAGTGTTTTTGTGCATTTTCCGTCTTGACTCAGGTCCCAGCATCGTAAGGTCTTGTCGTCCGAGACTGAAAAGAGGTACTTGCCGCCAGGATGGAAGACGAGTGCACGTACCCAGTCATCGTGGCCTATCAGAGTTTTCAGACAATTGCCGCGGGCGTCCCACAAACGGATCGTCTTGTCGCGCGATCCTGTGGCCATGAACTCTGCCGTGCTGCTGGGAGGAGGCGGCTTCTTGAGACCCGCCATTGGTGCCAGGTACTGGTACGTGGCTGGTGGCGCAAGCACACAACACTCGACCACATGCTCGTGTCCGACCATGGTCAGCTTGCTAACGGGATTCGATGCCGAGATGTCCCACAGTCTGCCCGTCATGTCGTCTCCAGTCGAAAAAAGGTAACGCCCGTCAGGAGATGGGGAGACATCCCTCACCCAGGCAGAGTGGCCCTGGAGAGTCTTGAGACAGTAACCTGTGGTGACGTCCCATATCCTCAGAGTCTTGTCCCTGCTTGCACTGACGAGAAGATTGCCCGAGTATGGTGCCCCAGCGGCGCCAGAAGGTATGAAGCGCACAGCGCTGACACTGTGGTCGTGGCCAATAAGAGTTCGAATGTTTTTGTATTCATCTGCCGGGTCCCAAAGCTTGATGCTTAGATCTGAACTGCAGGATACAAGCAATACCCCGCTCCGCGGGCCTCCAAAGTCCACGTCAAGGACTGATCTTGTGTGACCCTTGATGGTCCTCTCCAGCTCGCCCAGCTCCCAGTCCCATATCTTGATAGAGCAGTCGTCAGATCCAGAGGCGATCGACGAATAGATGGGATGAAATGCGAGGCAGTTTATGGGGTCTCTATGCGACTCTAACGTATATCGAGGTATTGGTTTAGGAAGCCAGGATGCTGGGTCCTGGTTGCGACTTGACAAGGACGCTGGAGTTGCACTGTCAAGCTCTGATTGCAAGGCAGTATTTCGACTTTCGAGATCCAGGATCTGGCAAGCTTTTGGTCAATGGTCGACTTGACATTGTGAAGACAGCCCTTCAATTTACCTTTCTTTGTAGTCGCACGACGCTCGTCCATTTTCTCTCCAGCAGGTTCTCATACTTCTTCATTGTAGCCTGGTCAAAGGCATCTTCCCCTAATTTCATCTCATCTCGAAGAGCGGACGCCGAACTCGGTAAGCCATTGGCAGACAGATATGCTATGATGGACTTGTGTCTGCAACATGGGGATTAGTTGCAAAGCTCAAGTAGATGTCCGCATGGAAATTTGCATACAGCTCTTCAGCTTGACGGTCTGAAAGCGCACGGCTCATGCTCGAGCAGGTTGGTGGTCTTCAGGGCTACCAGCCTGGCCCGATCTCTTCCTGGGCGTCCAAAGAAACTTGACTCAACCACCCAGGCTCGTGGTTCTTGATCAGTTCGTTCCCGTGAGCATGCAGCTGGATGTGATCCCACAAAATCAGGAATCGCACTTTGCTGCTGAAGCCGGCGCAGGGTCTTTGGCGGGGAACGCTGGGGTATTCACTCAGAAGTGTAGGCACGAGTAACCGCTAAGTTTCAGAACGACGTCAAGGGCTGATATTTTTCGGCGCGGGAGTTTTTCCGAAACGGCCAATTGACCAGAATTACAGAGCTGCTCCGTAACAGCCGAATGCATCGAAAGCATTGCTGGCTAACGACCTTTTTGCACAGTGGTGCTTGAAGCGAATGCTACTGTCTTATTGGAGATGGGTTTCTATTAAGAAGATGCTGGGAGAATTCTTTGACCCCGGTGGTTTTAAACAGGTTTACACTAGCAGCGAAACTAACACGCAATGACCCCTCTGTGACTTGGAGAGAGATGTGTTCCAGTAAATGAGAATTTGACAGGCAGTCGCGCGTTCCAACTTTCTTTCCCACTTCAGTCGTTATGAGACATATATCAAGATTCTAGAACCACAAATTTGGGGTCAGCATCAAGCCACGTCGGGGTTTAGCATGGCTTGAGAGCGAGCTGATGGTCTGTTCACTGCGCATCTGTGTGCTGTCCAAACTCTGCCGGGGACTCCTCAAAGAACAAGGCTGACCGAATATGCTACCTGCTATCAAGCAAGTTGCAGTGTCTTTAGCGAGAGAGGCGGCTTACTTAAGCCACAATGCATGTAACACGGCATAAAAATGAACCGCTAAGCATCATATGATGCCATAGCTGGACTTTACTTGCAGTGGATGATACCCTTCTAGATGCGGTGAGCCAGCAAGCTCAGGATTGACGCCATGTGTAAGGTCCCATAAGAGTGGCGCGGCAAATCTTCGCTGAAACACGTAGTTTTGTCTTAGCTCCGTTGATATTGGAATCACTGTGAGTGATTTCATATTAGCTGCCAGGCACCCAGTGGCTACGAGGCACAGGCAGCGGAGTTATGTGCTATCTTGAGAGCGTGAATACGCAACGGATCTACGTAAAGTCCTTCAAGTAGTAGTATGATGTTGCACAGTAATATACGGCGCTTTGCTGACGCAAGATCGCCCGGTGGGTCATTCCACGTGTGAGCTAGCATCCAAAGCAGAATTCTGAAACACTACGATCCTGAGGCTTGTAGAGATTTCAGAGGCTTGGTATCTGGAAGAAGAGAAAACATAAGCAGATGGCCAGAGCAAACCAGCCTGGACTTGCCCAGAAGCAGTAAGCCATGCGAGCTAGACGATATTTCGGGCTGACAATCTTCGGCTATCCCGTATGCACACGGCCTGCAGCAGCTTCTTTTAATCATTCAACCTTTCCTTAGGAGAAAGGCAAAAAATCCTGGAGCTGGTAGAGTTATATGGGAGCATTGACTGCCCACACAGATATATATTTTCTCCTCAAAAAAGCAGCAGCTTGGGAATGGATGGTAGATTTCTATCCCTGCGCCAGACAGGCAGTCATTGCGGCAACCTCTTGCTTTAAACCCTTTTGGGCAATGTTTGCGCGGTGACCTCGCACGACGACTCTCTAAACGAAACAACCAACCAGACATGGTGAATCTGGGAAGACCTAGCCGGGGATGCAAGCTATGCAAGGCTAGGAGGATCAAGGTCAGCCCAAATCTGCAACTCCCCTTCGTGCTTGGGACAAGCATCGTGTACCCAGCTGCATTGCTGATCCTCACACCAAGCTGTGCCGTTTAGTGCGATGAGGCTCGCCCAACATGTGAGCGCTGTGCCAAATCTGGTCGAGTGTGTCCGGGGTATGTGGACGACTGGGATCTCTACATGCGGGACGAGACGGCATCGACAAAGGACAAAGTCAATCGAAAGGAAAAGTCTCAGGCGCTCCAGCTGGTAGCTCCAGGGCAAACCCCCCCTGCTATGGCGGCATGGCCCTTCATCTACTGGCCGCTGTCCATCCCGCCTGAGTCACTGGCCACGACATATTGCTTCCAGAGCATAAGTGCTGTCGCCCAGACGAATGAAAGCATCATGCGATATTCGGACATACTTCCGGCAATGTACCTGCGAGCCTCAACCAATTCGGCTCTGACACACGCTACCGATGCGTTGGCACTCTGTCTGATGTGGAAGGCTAAACGGCGGGGCGACTTGGCCAGGATAGCCAACTTCCACCACCTGAGCGCCATCCAAGGCCTTGCATCCATCATTGGGGACCCAGCCACCGCGTACACGGATGAGACACTGATGACAATATTGCTCCTCACCATGTACGAAGTCATGGCAGGGTGCGACAAGGGCGATGCGCTGCGCAATCACGTCAACGGCGCCGTGCTGATAACGATGCGGAGAGATCACTTTGGATTCCACGGCGAACAGTCGATGATGCTGTTCCGTGCGGTCAGAAGCTTGCTGGTGAGCCCACCCGTCAAAAATTAGCCAATGGACACGTTGCTTACCCCTTGCAGCTGCAGAATTGCACCCTAGCTTCGACGTCCCTCAGACAGCTGACGGGTGATTTTGATTGGTTCGCATCCGACGTCAAAAGCACTCGGCCCTCGCTGAGTATTTTCAACAACCTATCGCGCATGTCAGCCGAGGCCGCTGAATTGCGCGCAGAGGCAAAAATCTTGTTTGACCCCTCTTCGCCATGCTCAGAAGAGCAAGTGTCACAGCTTGAGAATCGTGCTGAGACCCTACTGGCGTCTCTGCAAGAATGGCACCAAAACCTGCCTTCAAGCTATACACACGAGACGATCGTTTCGTTCCAGGACGAAGAGCCTGCTGAGCACAAGGTCCCATCTTGGAACGGCATCGTCCACGTTTATCAGAGTCTGTGGGAGGCAAACATGGTTTGCACCGCAGCAGCCCAATTAATATACGTAGCTGGGGTGCTGCTCAGGTGTCGCTGCTGGCAGCGATACGGCACATACACCACCTCGGACAACATGCTACGGAAACTGGACGGCTTCGAGGTAGTGCAAGAAGCCGTCAACACAATCTGCGCCGCGGTACCCTTTTGCTTTGGCGACCACATTCCCAATCACAGGTTTGAGGACGAGATTGCAGGTCGAGGATTGAGCTTCATAACCGGCCCACTGCGAGCTGGATACATCACCGAGGGTATCATGGAGGACCAGCGATCATTCATGAGGCGCAGTCTCGAGGCGCTGGCGTACCGTTTTGGCGTCGACACGCCACGACTCATTCTCAGCCTGCCGCCGAGCCTAATATTCCAGAGTACGCAGTACTTGGCAAAATAAAATAAGTAATGTGCAAAATACAGTAATTATTGCAGTAAGACGGACAGGCTGGGTCCGTCAGAGGATAAATTTGCATGTGATTATATTCTTACTGTGGCTTGGCTATTGAGGCTGTGCAGTGCGGCCGTCTTGTACGCCAAGTTTTAGTGGGGAGAGAGCATACGTTCCAAGGCCATCTATATTGTGCAGTTGCGCTACACCAATTGCCATTGTTGAGTCTGGTCTCAGAACACAGTTCAAGCTCACGCGACTCACGCGGCTGTAAAACGACGCCATATACCAAACCTCTCTATCGCCTCACCCAAAGCTGTCTCTCACGCGACAGTCATCAATCAGGCACAGCAAATCGTTTGAGAAATGTCTGGACTCCTACGCATCATACCGGTCCTACTCCTGCTAGCATTTGTGGCCGGATTTGCTTGGGTTGGATATCAGGTAAGAGTCGACCACAAGCCTGGTGGCTTCATCTCGCATAGGCCTTTCATCTCTAACCTTGGCATCAGATGTATCTCTACACCCAGCAACTCGCGGACCGCGGCACGGCGCACATGAAGAAGAAGAACATCAACTTCTCCAAGAACGGTGGCATGAAGGTCGGGGTCAAAGAGGTCAGGGCCGAGGAGTATGCAGACAAACAGCAGAGCGTGCTGGTCAACGCGTGGAATCACAGCTCATTCCCTGCTTACAAGAGCAGACTCGGATGGAACCAACCCAAAGACGACAATAAGAACTAGAGACAGAGAATGCCTCTTGTACCCACCACCTGGCGGCATTTTGATTGCTGTGGTGGTGCGAGGGAAAAAGCCTCCACATCCTTCTTTCTCTCTCTCTCCCTCTCTCTCTCCACCTTGATATTGTCCTTTTTGTGTGTTTAATGAATCAATGATTGACGTCTCATCTGTTGGCTTCAACTAATGTCCTGTTGTGATCTTTCCCAGCAGCATTCCCTGTCTCCAATGAGATATGATGGCAATTTATACATTCATTTGGCAACCACCTCGAGGAACGTCCCTTCCTTCGAGACTTGTCCCAACGACGCGACCAAGACACACGATGACAAAGGTCCTTTGCGACACATTCTCTTCCTATCCCAGCCCTTAGCCCCTATGGATTTCGAACTACCCAGGTTCAATGATCCACATCTGAAACCGCGCCATTCTCTCATCAAGAATTATCACAGCATCTGAGAAGCTGACGTCTGCCAGGTCCATGTCAGCGCCCAGCGAGGCAACAGGCTCCGTGGTAGATGGCGAAGTTATTGACGTGTTCACGGCGTTGGACATGCTCGGAGGTGGCGCAGACAGGACAATTTCATCTTACTCTAGTACGCAACATTCTGCCGGAGATCGCCCTAGTGCAACACTGCGGCTCAAGCTATGCACTCGTTCATGCGACCTCATTGCAGTCGAAGTCGCCAACTGGCTCGACAAGCAAAGTCTACGATCATCATGGTCACCTTGTCAACCCTTTGCGCCCAGAATCAGGCTGGGCCTGCCTCTGCCTTGCACGGCCGGTCCTCACGATATTTATGAAGACGGCTATGTGGGAGACCTTTGCAGTGGAATGCCTGAATTCGCGCATGCTAAACCGATTATGAGAACCCATCATGAGGCGCTCGATACCTTATCCCGCCTTGCCGCTCTTATCCTTCTTGGATCGACAGTCACCACAGGCGAGGCTGTCCATGTTGCCGAGTTATCGAGGGCACATAGCAGCAAGCAAACAGGCCAGCAAATGATCAGTGCATTGAGAATGCATGCCATAGCGAGGTCAATGCAATCGACAAGCGCCACTCGCCGCACGCCTCCACCGAGCGTAGCTCCAGTGTGGCCCGAATTGATGCAGCGAGATCGTGAGGAGGTATTGGCTGAGGATGTGACTCGGCAGCGACGATTGCAGAATGCTAACTCGTCTACGGAAATCGGTCGGGGCGGACGTGATAGCCTTCCACCACCAAGCACGCCGAGAGGAAGTATCGTGTCACGGCAAATGACTATCCCAAGAGACTCGTTCTACTTCGAACCTTCCTATGGCGTGAGTCTTTTCAAGCACAACACTTTTGACCATGATCAAATGCAAGAATCTCTGGCACTTCGACGGCGTCGAGCCTACGAGGTGCTCGGCATGGAGCTTAGCGGTAACGCACCGCGAGGACCTGGCATACGGCCAGACAAATTCAATGCCAAACCTCAAAGGCGGTTCGGCAAGAGCCAGCGTCCCGTATCATTTCTCTCATCCCAGTCAAGTCCAGCAACTTTTGGCTCTGGAATTCTCGGGCGCCTGCTTCAACATGACGCTCCAGGGTCCGTTTCATCCTCGGCAAATATCGCCAATGGGGACTCCAGAAAGGAATTTCCAGATCATTCGAATACAAGTCAGCTTGCACACTTTCGATACAGCTTGCCAGGAGGGCTATATTCTACATTAGCCTCAAACTCGATTCAGGTCTCTGTTAAGCAAGGGGGGCCTCCGCTTCCACTCCCAATGCCATCTATCGCAACCTCTAGCAGAGATTCGGATGAGCATCAACAGGCGCAGAAAGCTTTAGGCAGGGATGATCATATCGACGCTGAGGGCTTGCCGCAAGGTGATCCCTTATCTGGCACAGATATCCAAGCTGGCTCGAAATCAAAATCTCATTTTGTGCGGTCCGTGCGAGAACTGTACTCAAGGCGGCGCTTGTCCTTTGGTAAGCCTAAGGTGCAGGCTTTTTTAGCCGGTTAGCAGATGGTCTATTGACGCTTTGCACCTCGTCCATACTTTCAGTATACTGTACTTGTCTATAGCCTCTATCGTTATAGGTTCGGCTTGGATTCTCAATTTGGCGGCACATATAGCCGCTTATTCGTAACCAAAAATGCCAAGTCTGACACCACAGCTCAGTTCAGATCTAATCGGCATAAAGCAGGAATTGTGAATTGCATCCTGCTGCCACGGAGGAGAGATGTGGAAACAGCCTCAATCGGTGAAAGGGTAACCAGTTGTTTACAACCCATGTCAAGCCTTGGTCAAAAGCAGCAGCTTATTGAGTCCGTATACCACCATAGATCATGCAACGTATGGATTTCCCGATCACTTGCAGATTTAGAGAACATCATGTCAGTTCCTCGTTGGAGATAAGCATGGATCAAGTGACTGCCTTAGATTCGATCAAGGCAGAAATGGTACAGACCAAGAAAAAAAAGTCCCTTGCATATCTGTGCTGCCTGCCGGCTCAGGCAGCCAATCGTCATTCGAGTAGCCGGCATTCACACTCCAGATGCACTACTCGTAACCTACGGCCACCACCACCACCAACGCCCGCCATTCTTCTCCTCTCTTCACGACCACGTCACCCCTTCCTGGTCTTACCTTGCTGGGCTCCTGCAGTTTGCGCAGTTGGGCTCTGGAGCACTCATCCTGCGACTTGACCCCTCCATCGCGTTTCCTTCAACTCGCAGAATTATCCTGAAAAACACTCAGCCTTGAATCTTGATTGCAGCACCGCCGAACAACGCCTTGGCCATGTCTGACGGTCAGGCAACACCAGATCCGGCGCAAACCCCTGCCGAGGGTGCACGACCTGCAGCTGGAGGCAAGAAGAGGAGAGCGTATGCCGGCGCAGCCTTTGACGTCGGTGCAGGTGCCAATGCAGGGCTGGGCGGCCAGCAGCAGGGTGGCGCGACACCACAACCGCAGAGCCCATATCCTACACAACAGTACGGTGGCTATCCTCAACCAGCTGCGGTTGGCGGCTACGGTCAACCTCCAGCAACACAGCAACCAGTTCCAGGCCAGCCTGCCTATGGCGAGCCGGCATATGGGGCGCCAGAATCTGCGCCTGCTGGAGGCCAGCAGCCAGCATACGGCCAGCAGGCTGGATATCTCGCACCAGACCAGAGCAACATGCAAGGCATGACACAGCAGTTCCAGCAGATGGGTGTTAGTGGCCAGGCGCCCCAGTCTGGATCTCATGCACCCGCGCTGCTCAACCGTCTGCAGACCTCTGATCTCATCAGCCAGCCATTTCACGTCTCAGAGGTCGACATGGCGCCACCGGCAATCGCGATGCCTCCTAATGTAGGGCTTGATCATGCGCTTCGGACAGAATATATGCTAACAAAGCCCTACAGTCCAGTGTGACCCCCTCCCCCAACGCTAATTGTCCCCCCAAATTTGTGCGCTCCACCTTGAATGCCATACCCACGACGCACAACCTGCTGAAAAAGTCCAAACTGCCGTTTGCGCTTGTCATTCAGCCATACACGTCGCTGCACGACAACGAAGACCCAGTGCCAGTCGTTCCTGACCAGGTTATTGCAAGATGTCGACGGTGTCGTTCGTACATCAATCCATTTGCTAGCTTTTTGGACCATGGACATCGTTGGCGGTGCAATATGTGTGGCTTGACCAACGAAGTCCCACAGGCCTTTGATTGGGATGCAGCCCAGCAGAAGAGCCTGGACCGCTGGCAAAGGCCTGAACTCAACTATTCCGTCGTTGAATTTATTGCACCCCAAGAATACATGGTGCGGCCGCCACAGCCTCTGGTCTACCTGTTCTTGTTCGACGTCAGCCAGGCTTCGGTAACAAATGGCCTGCTTGCCACCAGCGCTCGCTGCATCCTGGAGAGCCTCGACCGCATCCCCAACGCGGATGGCCGCACCAGACTTGGCTTCATCGCAGTCGACTCGAGTCTGCATTACTTTTCTATTCCTCAAGACGCAAAAGAGGGCGAAGAGGCCAACGGCGAGCCTAGCATGCTCGTAGTCAGCGATCTCGAGGAGCCTTTCCTCCCCACCCCTGACGATCTACTGGTCACCCTAGCCTCTGCCCGCACAAACGTTGAAAACTTCTTGAACAAGCTCCAGAGCATGTTTGCCAACACGCAGAATGTTGGTTCCGCCATGGGCTCTGCGCTGCGCGCTGGCCACAAGCTTATCGCCCCGGTGGGTGGAAAGATCACCGTCTTGACCTCGTCTCTGCCAAACATGGGCGTCGGCAAACTGGACGCGCGAGAAGATAAGAGTGCCCTTGGAACCAGTAAGGAGGGCGCGCTACTGCAGACAGGCAACAGCTTCTACAAGAGCTTTGCCGTTGAATGCTCAAAGAACCAGGTCTCTATCGACATGTTCCTATTCTCGTCTCAGTACCAAGATGTTGCTTCTCTGAGCAATCTCCCACGCTACACCGGAGGCCAGACGTACTTTTACCCTGCTTGGAACGCTGCCCGGAGTGAGGACGCCATCAAGTTTGCTGGCGAGTTCAGCGACTACTTGTCGTCTGAGATTGGCCTCGAGGCTGTGCTGCGTGTCCGTGCTACCACCGGACTGCGCATGAACACCTTTTATGGCAACTTTTTCAACAGGAGCTCCGACCTGTGCGCCTTCCCAGCCTTCCCACGCGACCAGAGCTATGTGGTTGAGGTTGCCATTGACGAGTCCATCACCAAGCAATTCGTCTGCATGCAGACGGCCGTGCTGCACACCACCTGCAATGGTGAACGACGCATCAGAGTCTTGACTTTGGCTCTGCCGACGACGCAGAACCTGGCCGACGTCTATGCCTCTGCAGACCAGCAGGCAATTACCGCCTACTTCAGCCACAAAGCGGTTGAAAAGGCACTCGGCAACGGCCTTCCTGCCGCCCGCGATGCCCTGCAATCCAAGATTACCGAGCTCATGTCCACATTCCGAAAAGAACTGGCTGGCGGCAACGTGGGTGGTGGCCTGCAATTCCCTGTCAACCTTCGCGCCTTACCTATCCTTTTCCTTGCTCTAATAAAAAATGTGAGTCTCCCTTTAGGACGCTGTTTTGCTTCATTGACCTGATGGCTAACATTGATATAGCTTGGCATCCGATACTCTGCTCAAATCCCCACCGATTTGCGCTCGGCGGCCTTGTGCCTGCTTTCCACGCTTCCTCTCCCTCTGCTCATCCAGTACATATACCCGCGCCTCTACTCGCTTCACGACATGCCCGACGATGCGGGTGTGCCTGATCCAAACACTGGCGCCATTGTCCTCCCACCAGCCACAAACCTGTCATCTGAACGTCTCATTCCTTATGGACTGTACCTGCTCGACGATGGCCAGACGCAGTTCCTGTGGATCGGCCGTGATGCTGTGCCTGCCCTCATCTCGGACGTGTTCGGCATCCCGGACAAGAGCCAGCTGCGCCAGGGCAAGACGACGCTGCCTGTGCTCGACAACGAGTTCAACGAGCGCGTGCGCGCCGTCGTCGACAAGTCGGCCGACCACCGTGGCAAGGGCGTCGGCAGCATCGTGCGGCCGCCTCTCTACATCATCCGCGAGGATGGCGACCCAAGCCTGCGGCTGTGGGCCATGACGCTGCTGGTCGAGGACCGCGCGGACCAGAGCATGAGTGCGGCACAGTGGATGGGCAGCCTCCGCGAGAAGATTATGAACTGAGGGATTTTGGTCTCCCTTCTGAATGTTCAAAATGAAGAATATGAATAGTGGAGGGTCAAGAAGAAAGGCCTACAGCGTGCCAGCCACAGTCGCGTGACTCTGCGCAGGGGCTGTCAAAAGTTAGAAGGCAGCATATATAAACACCGAATTGAATGTTAAAAAAGAGAGAAAGAAAGAAACTTAACAGAAGGTGACTCAAAAAGGCCTTTCTTGAAATTCAATTCTTGGAGAGGAAAAAGGGGACACGATAGATTTATGGTTTTGCATTCCCATCTTTCTTCTCTGCGCCCTCACACATACATGTCTTCTCGTGCTTTGCGTCTATAAAATCTTTTTTATGGGGGCCATTGACACTTTTCTCTCTCCTTTTGCATCTGCAACTCGGTGCAGAGCACTTTCGTTTCTCCCCTTCTAACTTTGTCACTTTTCCAATGCACAAAAGGCAATTCGGACCAAAGTCCCATTTTTTTTAGACAAACAGCTTCAGCCCGCTCGCCGGTGCGCCCAGCTGCGACACGTTGCACACGCGGCACACTGTACCCTTGTATTGCGGGTGGTACTTGACGCCGTCGTAGGGGCACGCAACGCTCGGCGAGCCCTGGTAGATTGGCGTGTACGAGGCGGCGCAAATGTCAAACTCGGCAAACTGGTCAAAGTCAATGTCGACGGCGTCGGCCGGGTTGCGCTCGCAGGCGGCTTTGATCTTCCTCGCCTGTAGAGGATGTTTTAGCAAAATTGGTTCTCCAAAAGGATTCAGAGTAAAGATGGAAAAACTCACGCTCTCCTTCCACTTGGCGTTAGCGGGCTTGTCAAGCACACGGTTGGCGAAGCTCAGCGCAGAGCCGAGCTGCTTGTTCCGGTGGGCCAGGTTCATGGCCGAGAAGGCAGCCAGGGTGCTGTGCGAGCCGTCAAGGGCTGGCACAGTGAAGTAGGCCGAGAGTTCGAGGCTGCGTTTACGTTTCTCTTCCGAGAGAGATGACAGGTCCTGCGAGGCGCCAGACATGGACCGACGCTCAAGCTCAATGGACATGGCCAGAACATACTGTGCGGCCGACTGGGTTGCTTTCCGAGCCTGGCAAAGGAATTAGTAGGGCGACCAGCAGAGAACAAAGATTGCAACTCACCTCTGCAACTTGCGCCTGTGTGGACACTGCGTTGACGAGCAGTAGATGCAATGCTTTCCTGAATGAAGCCACGCCATCCTCCAGCTTGTTGCCCTGCATGGCCTTCTTGCCGGCCTGAATCTCACCACCAAGGATAGAGTCGAGATCTCGAGGGATGAGTGGCTGTATCCTTCGAGGATCCGTCTCGTTCACTGTTCTCCTCACGTAATTGATGAGGGGTGCCATGCTGGCATTTGCGGGCAGGAAAGTGCGCGTAGCAAGGTAGATCTCTTCGAATCTTGGCTGAAGAGGCTTGAAGTTGACGGCACCGACCTGTCGGTTCAGGAGCTGCATAGCAGATTCGTATGAGCCTCCTGCCACATGATCTGCTGCAATGGGAGAGGTCTTTGACCACATGTCTGCCTCTGTGCCTCCAGCACCAGCCTCATCGCCATCGACATGTACGAAGTCGCTCTCTGCCTCGACTGCGTCGTCGTCTCCCATATCCCAACCAGCTGCATCCTCGTCGTCATCACCGGCAAGCTCTCCGTTTGCTTCCTCGTCGCCAAGCAGATCCTCTCCTTCCTCATCCAAGAAGCCGTTTGTCGCAGCTGCGGGCTCAGCAGAGTCGTCTGCCATCAAGGCCTCTTCGAACATTGTCGAAGAAGCGGCCTTGGTTGGCCAATTGGCCTTGAATGTAGGAACGATGGCCTTTGGAGGAGACAGTGGCTTGCCAAATGACGGCAGGGACACCTCATCTTCCGTCATGCCGCTAGCCTCGAGGATCTCTGCGCATTGGTCGTCAAGGCCATGTGCTTTTGCCGTCATATAGGCTAGTGGGTAAAGATCAATGTCCTTGTACATGTTGATGCGGCTCTCGACGTCGCCAAGGTAGAGCGAGTTTTGGAACTGGGAGGTGACATCGCCGCGGTGCTCGGCAATCTTGGACATTCTGGCCAGCTTGTCGCTGTCACCGGTAGACAGATAGAGGAAAGAGAGCTTGTCGAAATTGCGCTGCTTCTGGTACGTCATTTCCACGATCTGGTGGTTGCCGTGAGCCAGGGCCTCGGCTCCCAGGCGTGCCCACAGCTTGGGTCGATCGAGCTGCTTTGCCATTTCAACGGCAACTTCGAGGTTGCCGCACTCGAGGGCAAGCTCGAAGCGAGTCTGTGGATCTTGGACGAATTGCAAAGCGATTTCCGGATAGCCCTTCTTCTGCAAGTAGGAAATGATGCTCTGACCGACGAGACTAGAGTTCTTGATGATGTTGAGCATCTCCTCGTAGTTGCGCTTCACCAGGGCCAACTTGAAGCGATACTCGGTGGGGTCAATGGCGATGGTGCGAGGCTTCGCGCTGCGGTCCAGGCAGTACACGTTGCGACCTTTTACGCGGACGAGGTAGACGGTGTGGTCCAAGGTCCTCACGATGCCGTTGTCGCCGTTCATGAGCGAGTACTTGATGTGGTTGAGAGTGGAGTACAGCAGGACACCAGCATCATCCCAGCAGGCGCTCTTGATGCGAATAGTCTCGTGGAGACTGCTGACCTGCTGCAGCGTCTTGGTGACAATAGTAACATTGTGCTTGCTGAGAAGAGCTGCATGCAGGCCGTCGTTGGACCACACAACGTATTTGACACCTGCGACGTTGAGCTCCGCCAGGTTCTTCTTCTGCTGAATGTCGTAAAGAATGACAGAGGTGGCAGTGATGAGAAGAAGGCATCCAGTGCCGCCGAAGAAGATGTCTGTGATGCCGTGGGGAGCCTTGATGGTCTTTGTGGTAGAATTGGACAGATCTTTGATGTCAATCTGCTGGTTTGCGAGGTTGAGGACGGCAAAGCGGTTTCGGGCAACGAAGACGGCGGAGTTGCCTGGACCTCGCTTCACGTCTGTGGGCTCGACAGCACCCGTGGCGTCACGGGGAAGGCTGACCAGCTCGTAGGAGCCACCCTCAGAGGGCGTGGTAACGAGAATGGAACGTTCGGCGGGATTAAAGGACATTGATCGTGGGGGCGACCATGGTGCGCCCAGTTTCTTCAGAGACAGCATTGGTGGAGACTCGACATTCTTGGCGAAATCAAAGGACCTGACGTGCTTTTCTTTTGTAATGTAGAAGAGGTTGTTCTGGTAGTAGGCCGAAGCCGGTCGCTCCCTCTCTAGCTTGAAGACCATGACACCGTTGTCATGACCAGCAGCAAACAAATTTATTTCTGGGTGGGCTGCAATCACCCAGAATCGGTCGTTCTCGCGCTTGAACGACTGCACCGAAGTGCGCTTGTTCAGGTCCCAGACCCGTATGGTCTTGTCTTCGCCAACTGACAGGATCAAATCCTGGTGTGGATGGAAGAGACAAGCTGATGCATTCTGAAAATGACCACGGCAAGTATCAACCTCCCAGGCCTTGGTTTCGCTCATCCGCCAGAGCTTGATGAGGCGGTCATCTCCTGCCGAGACAATGAGCGGCAGCGTAGGGTGGAAGGCGACCCAGTTGACGCCGCGGTCGTGGCCCTCAAGGACAAATTTGACAACGGCGTCAGTGTTGCCAAACATGTCGGCTTGGTTCTGGTTGGCGCGAGCCATCTGGTCTTCGAAGGTCATGGTGGTGGGTGCAGAGTGTTTCTTGCGCAGGCCACTGATGTCCCAGACTCGGACCGACTGGTCGAGGGAGGCGGAGACTACCAGGTCTTCTTTTGGGTGGAATTGTGCGCACATTGTGTAGTGGTTGTGTCCCGTCATTGTGCAAACTGTGGTCATGATCAGCAACGAGTCATGGGCTCTCTGCAAGTTATAAGAACGTACTCAGAGAGCGATTCTGCCAGTTCCAGATTCGAATGGTTTGATCGTCGGAGCTTGACAGGATCCAAGGCAGCTCGTGGTGGAAGAAGACGGTTCGCACATAATCGAGATGGCCATTGAGGGTGAAGAGACATCTTCGCGACTGGTGCGACCAGACTTTGATCTTGTAGTCGTCCCCTCCTGATACGAACAGGGGCTGAGACTTGTGGAAGTCGATGCCTCGAACGGGGCCATCATGCTCTTCGAATCTGTCAATGAGAGTACCCATTCGGTAGTCCCATAATTGTATGGTTGAGGAGTGCAATGCGACGAGGATCCATGGCCTAGGAAAGGAACTCAATGTAAGCTAGAGGAAGTGGGACCAAGGCTTGAAAGCAAACCTTTTGGGGTGGAAGGCGATGCCTTTGGCGCGGGATGATTTGGACTCGAACTGCAGAAAGTCAGCGTCTGTTGTGAAACTCTCTGGCTTTGTATCTTGTACCTTTGTCAACATATTGGGGGAAGTGGACTGCATGGTGGGCTAAGGAGAAGCCGCAGCTTCGGCCATGCGCTACACCGCAGGACCAAGCGACGATTGTGGGGGCACCTGAAGAGCGCCTTGGAGAGTTGCAATCAACTAAATGAAGGAACTGGCAATTGAAGAAACGAATCTCTCAGTAAAGGGGGCGGTGGAGGCGGGGATTTGGGCTTTTGGTATTAAACTGACGATGCCACCTGTAGGCGCGCTAGATTCCGCGTATTTTGTGTGGGTGGCCTGAGAGCTCAGGATTCAAGCCCATTGGCTGCCGCTGGCCTCGATCATGTCAAGAGGTGTCTTTTAACAGCGTATCAGGTCGGGGCGGCCAGAGCAACTGGACTTTGAATTTCTTCTGCAAGAGGCTTGTCTGCACGGCTCACAGAGCAAATATCTAACCGTAAGAACAACAAGTTTCCCGTCATCAATGTAGGATGATCGCCACCGTAGTCACCTGCCGCAGATGTGCAGCAATACCGGAGAGGCTTTCTCTCGACGAAAGAAGCAGCGACAATGAGTGAAGCTGAGCGTTCATCATCGTCGTGCCTGTTGGTTCCGAATGGGAGGAGACGCCGTCGAGTGAGCCAAGCAGACCTTGTACATGACACGGCCATGACATCT
Organism: Erythroxylum mucronatum; assembly: GCA_027563825.1. Taxonomy (NCBI): domain Eukaryota; kingdom Viridiplantae; phylum Streptophyta; class Magnoliopsida; order Malpighiales; family Erythroxylaceae; genus Erythroxylum; species Erythroxylum mucronatum. Next base: position 63,562 of record JAOSBP010126985.1, read on the forward strand.
TTGCGAAGGCAGGCCTCGACTTGCTCAACTCAAAGCGAAAACGACTTGTTGCTGAAGAAGACAAAGTCTGAATCGTCGTCTTACAGCAGGAGTCGAAGGCACTCGCCGCACAAATTGAATGAGATGCACAGCTTTACGCTGGAAGAACTGCCAAACATACTGGACGTTGGATACGATGCAGATGTCGAGGTTGTGCGACCCTATGAATGCGACGAACCCGATTCTGACGTCGACTCGGACATGTCGGTCGACTTGGGTAATCGTGGAGGCTCGAGTGAAGCTCAGCTTACTGACCGCTTGAGAGGTCTCAAGCTGCAGAGTCGTATGCACAGACGACAACAAAGAGTGCCGCGTGCGGCGAGACTGAGAGCGACAGACATGCGCAGGGCCAATAAGCGTACCTTCAGCGAAAGTTTTGAGAGCGATACTGTGGAAGAAGGCACTGACATTGGGGTGTCTGACCCTGGGAGCCCCCACGACATCAAACGCCTCCGAAGAGGTCGTGGTGGTTCTGGTCTGCAGCCAAATTCCTCCTGGCCTGTGAATGACGATTTGTCTATCCAAGGGACCGACTTTAGCTGCAAGCCTATCGTCTCAGATCCTGTTGATGCCATGGATGTTGACGAGGCTACTGCGCGATGAGATTGCCTACATTACATGACTGATGATAATGTCTGCTAATGTGTTGTTCTCTCTCTGAAGAGCTGTTGTCGTTGGGGGGACTGGTTCTACCTCGTGTCCATTTTTACAACCGGCCCTGGTCACATGACTTTGAATTATTTCCCCAAGATTTGCCAATCATGGGCATTCCACTTCATTAGGCTCTCTGATATGTCAAACACTTTACACACCATTTTGAAATACAGCAGGGTGATTCTGGCTTCTTGTGATGCAATATTTATGTGGCCCATCATTTTGGACTGCACGCCATGTCTGAATCGGCCCATAACTTACCAAAACACCTCCAATCGACGTTGAGATGATTTGTAGATAGAGAATGAAAAACAGCGAAATGAGGAAAAAGCAATTGAGAGCTTGATTCTGTATGTTCAAAGAACATGTCTTCCCAAGCACCGGCATCATCGGGAAGGAGCAAACCCTGGACCAGGTAGATCTGAGCGTGAGGAGCAGACTTTTCCTGGTTCGATATCATAATGACACGTGGGGATGGATTGGTTGCCTAACAGCATATATTAAGCCGTGGTCTGCCGCTATTGCTCTGGCCTTCTTAAGCTCTTGCAAACAACATCCTGATCAACGAAATCCTGAAAGCCTGCAAAATGGCGCTGATCAAGGTCACTGCCAGCTTTTTTCTGATGTCGTATGCATTTGCAGCTCCATGCAATCCTGAAGACCACTCCGGATGTGTCTTGGGACAACAAGTTGATGGGCAGGCCACCGCCGCCAGTGCTTGCCGGGAGCATCTGACTTCTGGAACACTGCCAGCTTCTATGAGCTCTCTCTGCCCTAATATGGGCTCTGTCACCAGCACCGCTCCCGTACAAGCGCTTACTTCAGTGCTATCTACCAATATGCCGTCTTCATCAGCGTTTACAGTCACAGCCAGACTGGCTCCACCAGCTGCGGCAGCAGCACCTGCGGCAGTCACGACCATGTCATTACTGAAAGAAATATCTGGTGGGTCTGGCTCGAATCCAATGACAATGGTTGCAGTCTCGCAAGACCAAGCGCCGCCTAACTTCGGTTCTGGAACCCCCTCTGGCCAGCATCAGGAGGTGAACGTGGTCATCTACGGTAACCCAGAAGACGGCCCGGAGAATGCACAGGGCCAGAGTGCAGAGGAGCCTGTACTGACAGCAACGACAATCAATGGCCGCGTCTATGCCATTGTGCATCCAAAATCGACTGTCATCGACGGCGCGACATACGTGTTGCCCGAAACAATCTCTTCGCTGGTGCCTTCTCCAGCACCTGTCCCAGCTCCGGCTCCGGCACCAGCACCGGCACCAGCTCCAGCTCCAGCTCCAGCTCCAACTCCAACTCCAGCTACAACAATGGCACCCTCTCCGGCGGGTCCTCCTGCAGCTCCTCAAGAAACAGTCACTGTGCTGATGAGCAGCATTGATCCCGTTGTGGTTACCAAAACTGCGGTCACGACAGTAGAGGCTAGTTGCGTGGAGGTCATCGACGGCGTCACAAGGTTCCCTTCGGTCTGTCCGCCACAGACTACGAAGCCACCGGTGCGACGACCAATTTCCGTCAGGCCCAACTGCATAACCGCTGTCGATGTGTACAAGTGCCAGGAGGAGAAGATGGCGGATAGGATTGAGTATATGTGATACAAGATGTGGCACCAGTGGGGGGCCTCTTGACCGACTTGGGGACAATCTGAAATCAAATGGACTTGGCTGCCGAAATGAGATACTTTTGTATTTCTTCTTGCAAGATGTGGAGGTCATATGCATTGATGGAATGTTTGCCTGCGTTTTTCTTTCTTTCTTTCCTTTTTCTATTCTGCATGCCAGATTAATTTGGTCATTATAGACAGATGATAATATAGTAATATCCAAAGTCAATTTCGTGATTGTTCTTGAATGAGTTTGTGATTCGTTCACATGGGCTGTCCATACTAACAAGTACCCGCCACAGCGCAGTCATTAGCAATAGTCAGGCCGAGGAGAAACATTTGCAGTCGTGATGCTGCCATGCGAGCGGTCATGTGTCCAGGACTCGAATATATTTTGGGCTCACATGATTTCATTGCCAATGTGGTCGGATTTACGCATGTCGAACAAAGCAGGCAACAGTAGCAGGTATGAAGATATCGTGACTTGCCGTTCAAGGGAGACAATATACTTTCTACTTTCCCTTATAGACGATGTAGGCAAATCTCTCTCTCTCTCTCTCACGAAACCTTCAGAGTGCGATGGACACTCATACAGTCTTATGCGCCGCTCTACTGGGGGACACATTTTTGACCCGAGACCTGCGTACATGTGTAGGAAGCCTTTATTCGTGCAATAGTGACGATCATCATGGCGCCCACGAGTGCTTTCGACGATCGCAGGCGTGGCTCTTTGCCTGTCTCAGTTACAGCAAGCTAGCGCAATGCATGGGCTGGCCCCATGCGACAGCGACGCACAGACTTTATGTTTGCCCGCTGATTGAGGGAGAGCGGTGTGGACCAAGTGCAACAAAGACGACTTTTCCCTTCTGGAGCCAAAATCTCGAGTCTGAAGGCTTTTGGGACTAGCATGGTTTTATCATGTGTCGTTAGGCGCCCAGCGTTTGGCTGGAGAAGCAACAATACAGACGCCACGAGGAGCACACGTTTGAGACTGCCGGCATGACTACTCATAATGCAGGGGCTAAGCCGTTAGCGTGATCCTTGCGAGACAATGGCCTGCACGTTCGTCACACGTTTGGCCAATGGTAGCGGCGAGATTGACGTTTTAGACGCCCACGGCACAGCTAGCGTCGCCCGCCTGCATTTTGACGTGGTGACCATAGAGGAAGTGATGCGAGGGTACGCTGGGTATATGCAGCGGCCTGGAGACTCTGCTTCTTTGTTCTTCGTTCGTTGCGTTCTTGTATATTGCTCGAGATCTATGGTACGCATGGCATACTCAATCTCGGTTTTCTGCTTGGCATTTCTACCATTTACCGCCTGGGCAGCCTCGCCGATCGAGGTCGAATGGTCCCCGCAAGCACAGGGATCTGAGGGACCATGGCATGCAGTTCGCACGTGGGTCGGAACGAAGAACACGTCTGTAGACCTCTACCCAGCGGGCTCGGGGGCGTCAAATCTACTCAGCATCGACTACTGCCGCCGCAGAAAAGGACAGGCGACATGCAATGCAAACCCGCAGAACTTCTGGGACCCTTCACTCTCGCGGCCGCCGGCAAACAACAAGCTCTACTTGATATCAGGCCCTAAATCTTGGCTGACTCCGCTGAACAGCACATTGACGGGTGGCACCTTGGTCGACTGGCAGCAAGTACCCACGCGGGGCGGCCAGAACATGACAACCTACACTGGACTAAATGTCGTAGTGAGTGGAGGATACACATTGGGCACGCCACCACAGTCATATGACTTTGACGTCGGGACGCTGTCTCTTGGATACGGGCAGACTGGTCTGAACCAGGCCGGCAACTCGACAGTCGCGGTCGAGGTTGGCCCAAATGCCTACTATGACAGAGGTCTGATACCATCTGCTTCATACGGGCTGCATTATGGATCCGTCACAGCAAACGTACCACCTTCTCTGGTGTATGGCGGCTACGACAACTCTCGGTTGGTCGGTCCTGTCATCTCTCAGCAGTTTGGCACCAACGGCGAGACGGTGCTGCAGCTACGCGATATTGGCCTGGGCACAGCAGCTGGAGGCCAGCCGTCGAGCTTCCTCCAGAAACCACAGAATGGCTACCTCACCAACGACGTGACCGGCCCATCCCTCCAGACTGTCTCGATCAACCCTGGCTTGCCGTATATGGTTCTGCCGCGGGCGACATGTGGCAACCTCACCCAGGGCCTGCCACTAGTCTACAACTCAGACGCCCAGCTCTGGCAGTGGGACACGTCCAATCCGGAATTCTCGCGTATCGTCAACGGCGCAAACTTCCTCAGCTTCACCTTTACGCAGCTCGGCACGCAGGATATAACAATCAAGGTGCCGTTTCAGCTGCTGAACTTGACGCTTTCGTCGCCGCTGTCGGTCAACAGCATCAGCTACTTTCCATGCATCGCAGCTACCAGCTCAGACTATGCGCTGGGTCGGGCGTTCTTGCAGGCGGCTTTCTTTGGGGGCAACTGGATGCCAAAGGCACCACTGTCTGGAAGCACAGCTCGAGGGACCTGGTTCCTGGCTCAAGCTCCCGGGCCCAACATGACGGCAAGCAACGTCACGTCCATTGCTGACGATGCCGATCAAATTCAGGCCTCGGCGCAGAGTTGGGAGGACAGCTGGGCCGGAACGTGGCAGCCATTACCAGGGAGCAATCCAGGTGCAACTGTCACCGATATTCCTCCTACTCCTTCTCCACAAGAAGAATCCTCTGGCCTATCGACTGCCGCCAAGGTGGGCATCGCTGTGCCGGTGACAATCGTGGCGCTGTTTATTGTTGCCGGCGTCGCCCTCTTCCTCGTGCGGAGGCAGAGGCACAGGCGTCACATGGAGGCGGCGGCAGCGGCTGCGGGAGCCAAGGCGGCACCGTGGGACGCGCCGCCTGTGTATGGCAAGATGCAAATCGAGCAGCAGCAGCAGCATCCGCCACGATTCGAGATGTCGTCGACACAGACGCCGAGCGAGATGCAGGGGACAGTGCCGCGCTGGGAAATGCCCTGAGATTCGCGTCAAGGAACGACTTGGAAGGAAAAGTTAGAATATCATTGTACAATATGCATATAGGAGCGATTTTTATTTAGGTTTAGGGGATTTTTGAGTTCCCCTTTTCCTTTTCTCTAGCGGATATTTATACATTATCATATGGATTGACTCGCCAATTCGAACAAAAGAATAGATGAAAAGTTGGCAAGATGACAGGACAGTATTTGACGATTCTCATATTCATATATATATATATTTACCCCCTTTAACCGAGTTTCCCTAGAAATAACGTGCCAATACCCATGTGCTTTCCGCCCCAAAAAGAGATGGTCCCAATGACAAGATATGTGATGATCAATTCTGGCCGCAAAGATGGATTTCTAAACCAAAAGCTTCCTTTACCTTTGCCTTTCCCTCTTCTCAAACTGGTCCGTCAATGTTGCCGCACGAAAGGCAATACATGCCCGCGCGTCTCCATTAAAGGATGATGAAACCTAAAAGTACACCTCTTTTCAGTCGACAGTCTTGGTTTGTCCAAAGATGAAATATGCCAGATCCCAAAGAAGGTCTATTTTGCGTCGGCCCAGTGCCGCGCTGGCTTGGAGTCGACGTTGCCCCGGATGATGTAATTTTCGTAGGGCGTGCCCCTTGCTATTCTTCTTGAGCTGCTGTCGGTCGAGTTGAGATAGAATTGAGGGCGGAAGCTGATGCGGCCATACTCGCGCACCAGGCGCCGCCAGTAGCACGCCTCGGCCGCAGGTGTCAGGTAGCGATCCCTGAAGGTCTTTACGCTGTTGGCCGCGATACGTGCTGCCTCCTCGGGGTGTTTGAGATAGTAATCCATCTTCTCCGCCAGGTCCGCATAGTCCTTGCGCACTTTGACGTAGTTCTGGTCCGGACCCTCGCTGACCATGGCGCGGTGGAAGGGCTGGATCCACATGAGCGGGTGCGCCAGCACAACGCTGTTGCAGTTCTGAATGTACTTTTGGCGGCCGCTGAACGTGTTGCCCTCGGAGTGCGCGATGAACTGGTACTTGCAGTGGTCCTCAATCTCAATCAGGTTCGGCGGTTCCTGCGACTTGCCGTCCTTGAACCACTCGATTGGCTCCACGTCGGACCAGTCGTGGCCCTTTGACGCCTCAACCAGGTGCTTGCGCGTCTCGTGGTCGACATCCAGCGAGCCGCGCCAGATGAGCTTGGGCATCTTGTCTGTGAAGCTTGGGTATGCCGCCTCCGTGTCCATGATGCGGCGCTGGGTGCTTGTATATGAACCAACAGAGCGTATGGGCCATGTCCAGAACCCAAAGTCGGGCAAGATGAAGTTGGTGACGGGCGGCTTGTATCGCGTCATGCACCACAGCGGGATGCCGGGGTCGCAGAAGTCGTCACGCGAGATGGTGAACTCAATGTCCGGCAGGCTGGCGCGGTCTGTGCTGGCGACAAGAGCGCGGTGCAGTGAGCTGAGCAGGGCCGTGGTTCGTTCGTCTGGGAGCTTGTTGTGGTCGTCGACAATGAAGAGCTGTTGCTGTCAGTATTATGACCGAGAAACCCAACCAGAGGACAAGTTTACCTCGCCGTCGTAGATCATGACTCGTGTGTGCTTCTTGTTGTCTGGGATCTTGTCCAGCTCCTCCAGTGTCACATGCTTGTCCTCGCGAGCCTTTGAAGACTCGTAGATATCGTCGAACAGGCGGGGGAATAGCGCATCGCACTGCGAGTCGGACAGGCCGTAGTTGTGGGCCAGCTGGGTGTGGCCTCCGAGTATCTTGCCATGATTGAGCTCTTTGTCTGCCTGTCTCCAGGGATAGTCGCTGTCGCTGCTACTTGAGTGACCGTCGTGAAATCCTGGCGATTTACTCGAGGGCACGCTGAAGTAGAGGAACAGCAGGAGAACTAGGCCGGTGCCTGCAAAGACTTGCCAGCGCGCGGACAATATTTTGACGAGGGGTGACGTGCTGCGGTTGAACGGGTGTGCGGCAGACATGGCGGGCGAAATGTCCGTTGTGCTTGGTCTTGCACAGAAAGACCAAGGTTCGAGGATTTGTTCATTGCAGTCCTAGGGACCGCGCCTGGGATATTCATACCGTTCGCTGGGGCGGCGCAGCACAGGGATAATCTCTAAGCGCCCCCAAAGGAGCATCGATGGATCTAAGAGAGTCAGAACAGCCTCTATCACACACACGAAGCACGAATCACCAGCCGCCTGTCAGCCGTGCGGACGGCTGCATGAGCGCTTCCCGCCGCACTACTTTACTGCGCTTCATTACTAACAACCGTATTCCACTGACTGTGCATTGGTTTTTGAGTTTCCTTTTATCTCATGTGGAATAATGCATTTCATTTCTTCACATCCATGCACGACAAAGTCTGACGCAGAGTCTTTATCAAGTCATACGACTGTTGCGATTGGCTGCCTGTTTATCGCTGCCTGCTTTTAGTTGGCCCGGCCAAGCAGACTCAGGGGGCGCCGTCTGATGCTTTGTAAGAGAAGCCTTTTTAGTCATATGCTTGTTGGGTACACCAACCTGCGAGGCCACATACGCTTCATTGATTTGGCGATGGACAGATTTAATCTCACCGAGTCTTATACTTTTGAATGAGGCATTTTTATGTATACAGCAAAGACCCTCTCCGCAATCTCCGCATAACGAGGTCAACGCCAGGTCCTAATGGATTAATTGTTTCTTATCAAGACTTACTTTTTTTTCTTTCACCGGTAGACCAAGATAGGAGACTCCATGTTTTGGATTCACCAAGAAGTCCTCCGAGGAGAATTACGTCCCTTCTTCGTCTCTTCCTTTACTACTGATACTTTGCCTCCTCCCAGAATTTCTCCCTCTCCACTACAGAGAGCACCTGCAGGATAATCACGATTCATTGAACAAGACATCAGGCAAGAAAGGGAGTGCCAGCACACGAATAAGAAAAGGAAAAATGTAAAATCACGATGTTTTCTCTCTATTCATGTACCTGTTTCCGAAGAAGGCTCCATCACGTGCTCTTCGAGTGACGGCTCGCATGAACTTGTCGCATAGCTGAACGACAGGTCATCTGCTGCCGCTTCCTCAGATAGACTGGGAAAGCTGGTGTCGGATTCGAGATAGGGAAAGCCAGAGCCGTAATGTTCGTACAGCTGCTCCAGGTCAAACGTCCCCAGCGAGGCTGATAGCTGCGCCTTTGCCATGTACAGTTCAGATACTGTAATTCTTTGCTCGCACTCCAAAGACAAGAGACTGCCATGCCATGTGCAAAATTTTGCTTGCGCTATTTCCGTCTGCTGGGCGCGCAGTCGACTGGACCGGACCAGTGTCGTGGGCAAAGACCGAGAGGAGCGTTCTCTCTTGATTTCTGACTCTGCCGTCACTGCCATTTCATCCGCCGTCTCTGATGAGCTTCTGTAGAGATCGAAGTCGAACGAGCTCTGGCCCGAGTCGTCTGAATCCAGCGATGGCCAGGAGGGGATCGTGGGTCTCATGGCCACTTCACCAACGTCTTTACACTGAACCTCTTCAATGACTTGCTCGTCAGCAGTTTGCCGAGTTTGTCGCCAACTGTGGCACGATACATGTGACTTGTGCAGAACACTCTGGCTGTTTTCTGGAAGCGTTGACTGTGGTTGCTGCCAAGACTCTCGAACATTGATTTGATCCGAAGGAGCTCCAAAGCTGCCCTCCCCAGATGTAATTCTGCTATTATTTATTTCAAGGAATCTTATGGGTCTGCGGTAGTTCGAATTCCGCGGCGCTTTCAATGGACGAGGAATGGCGTTGCTTTGCGCAACATCGCCATAGAAGCCAGCCTCAAGGGCTCGAATTCCGAACAGGTGCGCTTCATCGTCCTCGAATGTGACCCAGGTGTGCCTCGACAGTGCACGGCCAACCATTTTCATATCCGAGAGCCGCTCAGCCTTTTTGAGACTATGTCAAAGTCAGGACATGCAATCTATGAGAGAGGCGGCCGAGTGCAGACCTGCGACGCAGTTGAAACGCCCTGGCCAGTGCAAGCAGTACTGTGAGAGCTGTTGACGAAACAATCGATATCCTCTACAGTGTCAGTGTAGCTCAGTCACACCCAAAGGTCAGCTTCGAGAGCGTACAAGACTCCGTTCGAATAAGGCTGCAGGCCAAACAGAGGCATCAGAGATTATCAAGGTCAGAATGCCATTGTTGTCCACCACCAGAATATCGATCCAATTCAGTCATCATGTGGCTTTGCAAGGTGAGAGAAGGTGCCAGGATCTGAGACATGCCGTAGCTACGAATAGATATGCTCCTTCCTTGATATGTTCAGGCTTGTGCGAAGATCGAATTCGGCAGGTGACTGGCGACAGCAAGTCAATTTATTCATCGATCGTTCTCAGCGCTCAACTCGGCAATCAGATTGCCAACGTTGCGCTTCTCTTCGTCGCGATTGAGTTGATTTTGAATATACGTCGTCATGGCTTTCACTCTCTCCACTGCAACGCCGGTCCACAAGAGGATCTTCTCCGCGTCGACGCTGGAGCCACCATACTTTGCTATTTGGCAGACTTCTCCGTACTTGTTGACGCTAATGATGACCTCACCTTCGCTAACCTTTTCTTCAGCCGCAGTTGCGTCGAGGATCACGACCTCACCACCGTCATAGTAACTAAATGAGACGCAAAGCGGGTGGTGCAGCATGGTGAGCTTGACAGGCTCGCGCTCACGGAGGTCCCAGACGGTCACATCTTGACCGTCGACCGTAACATCTGGCCGTCGAAAGTGCTGAAGGGCTGCCATGACGGCGATGCAGGCTGCGTCGATGATATTTCCATCGTGAGCAATCACATGGACATCGGCACGGATCGAAAAACATTTCTTGCCCGCCACGAGACAGAGCGACTCCGTGTCCAGCGCAGATGACCGGCGGATCGTCTTCTCGAGAAGTCGAGATATGAGAGCTTCAGTGGCCGTAGGCCTGCTTGCGGATTAGCTGTCTTTTGCCAAAAGGAAAATGAGAGACAGAGAAGCGACAGACCTGCCAACTTCAAAGACAGGTGAAGTCATTGGGGAAAGTTCTGTTGATATGGAAAAGATGCCCTCAAACTTGCGGTCTGGAAAAGGCGTGACAACTTCTGCAGATATACGCGCTACGATTCTAAGCATTTCATCTATCAGAACTCTCCTTCAGTATCTCTCTTTTGTTTCTCAAAATTTACCTCGTGCCTCCCAGGGTGACATGGGCAACGCCATTGTCATCACCAAAGCTCAGGTCAAGCTCTCGGTATGCGTCCAATGCGCGATTGTCCACGCGATAGCCTTCGCGCAGAGCCTCTAGGATAAAAGCCTTCTCATTGAGCGTCAGCTCTGCCTCTCGAGGCATTTTGCGCAGGTATGAATATTCTCTGGCCCGATAGCTATAAGCAAAGTCCAACTCTTGAATTACCAAAAAATTAATTGGAGCTCGCTGGTGGTTGTCTTGGCATCAAAAAGTATCCAAGGCTGATTGTCCGTACCCGCAAGCCGGTTCCTCGCTTCAGTACCTTTGCTTCAAATGTGCGCCGTGGATTTGGATACACCTTTTACTCATCAAACTCATAGGAAGCTCTCATTGCTAGACGGTATCTGAAACTTCGGTACTCCAAACGCCACTTGTGCGCAGCACGTCACTTCCCGACGTTTCGAAGCCAAACATAGCAGTATGACGACAGCTCACAGGCCCACCTTTGATCCTGCTCGTGGAAAGGAGACACAGCGAGGCCCTGCATACCACCAAAGGCTCCAGCCTGCCCATCTGCATCTCAAGACAAGACAAGCAGGCCAGGGAGGCGCAGGCGATCAAGCTCAGCGAGACCTGCGCGCCGAGCTCCTCAAGGCGGAAGCGGCTGTCAAGGCACGCAAGCAAGGCGGGAATGGCGAAACAGAGGATGGCGAAGAGCAGAGTATAGCAGGGGAAAAGAGGAAGGCTATTGAACAAGACAGTGGGACAGAAGCAGAAGGCTCGGACGAGTCAGAAGAAGCAAAACGGCGGCGTCTAATATTGGAAGAAGCTGCAGCAGTGGATGCGGACTCTGGATCAGGAGAAGACGACGATGACGATGACAAGTCGGATTCCGACAGCTCGTCAGAAGATGACGAAGACGAAGAGGCAGAACTGCTTCGAGAGCTGGCCAAGATCAAGGCTGAACGAGCTGCGCAACGAGCTGCCGAGGAGGCCGCCAAAGCGAAAGCAGACGAGGAAGCGCGCGAGGTTGAGATTGCACGTGGCAATCCTCTGCTCAACAAACCACAGGACTTTGGCGTCAAGCGTCGGTGGGACGACGACGTCGTATTCAAGAACCAGGCTCGTGGCACCGAAGAGAGGGGCAAGCGCAAGGAATTCGTCAACGACCTTCTGCGCAGCGATTTTCACAAGCGCTTCATGAGCAAATACGTCCGCTAGAAGTTTATCTCTCTCTACTCATCCACAAGAGGGTCTGCGGGAATTGCCATGTCCGTTTCTCTCCACTCCTCATGACCACACCATATGGACAATCATGATGAAAATCACCTTTCAGTGGAGGCCTTTGACCTCAGCGGGCTCAGATTATACTATATGCCGCCAAATACACCAAAGATGTATTTTTGGCCAAGGCAACCAGCCCCAACGCTGGAGAGCCTACCCACGCGCCTTCTCTGAAGTAAGCAAGGAGGCCACGGGAGGTACCTCAGAGGACAAGATAATGTTCTGGAGGGCAAGACTGGGCTGAACGTCTGACCTATCGCGTCAGACATTTGTGGAGGACATGATGAAGGAGATGGTCTAAAGCATTGAGCAACCCCATATCTTTAGCTATAGATGACGAATTGATGAATGATCAATCCAGCAATGTTTTGAGAATAGGATCATAATTATATGCACGTTTGATTCTAACGACATCAGATTTGATTTACATCATGTGTGAGAAGAGAAGCAATACCCAAATCATGCGTGATGAAAAGGTGCCGTTTTAGCGTCACTAGCTTGGTATCGACAACTTTAAGTGTCCGCGGGTTATGTCAACGCCACTTTTTTCCTGGTGATCGTTTTGGTTAAGGGCTTTCTACGTTTGACGGGAGAAGATAACTGCTGGCAGCTTCGGATGACACTGGCTCAGCATGTCGACAGCACCAAGCTTCTTGCGCATCAAGCGCAAACGGGGAGAAGAGCCCGTAGAGTCACTCTGTGAGCTTCATTCTAGTGGCACACGCAGCCGAAGAATCACTGACGATTCAATTTCGCGACAGTTGTGCAGAACTCTGACGGCTCGAAGCGAGTGCGCACAGGCGAGAGCTATGTCTTTCATCGTCTTGTCAAGAGCAAGGAGCACGCCTACGACCCTCGAATCGAGCGGGCCTCTGCGCCGCCGGTGAACAATTCTACTCCAGACCAGCAGTCTCAGAGGCTTGCTGTCCCCCGCCGATTTCATCTTTCTCATCCTAGCACGTCAGCTTCGACAGACGGAAAAGCTCACAAGCGCGCACACGACAGCACGAACATTGCTGTGCTGGTTGAAGATCGGCCTATCTCTGCACCAGCGAAGAAACCTAATAGCGTAACTGCGCAACCAAGCCAGACCGTCGAGCAGTCAGCGCCACCTACACCACCAGTCACTGCAAAGAAACCTCCTGGAGCTCGATATGGCAAACCGAGACCACCACCCCCGCGCAAGCGGATGCAGTCCATAAGTCAGGAGAAGAGGGCTACATTTGAGCAGTGGGCGCAGGAAGAGATGGGCACAATGGTGGTCGGTGACAGCACAGCACCACAGTCTGTGACGGCACCGACCATATCGCCTGGAGCTTACGGCGTGGCGACTTCTGACAGCCAAAAGGTGCATGCTCCAGAAATAGCCACAGAACCAGATGCTATGGATACAGACGACGAGGGTGAATACGTCTACGACACCTATGTTCGGCATGCACTGCAGGCAGAGGGATCATCAACAGGAGACGGTAACAAGACAAGTGGTGACTCGGAAGAGCCTTCAGGGGCCGAAGCCGGAAATGTGGGCTACCTTGTCATCACAGACCTGGATATTGAGCTCTGGGAGACTTATGCTTCAGATCCGGACGAGGCTGACGACAAGGATGACTGGGACTCTGAGCAAGACGACGAAAATGCAGAGAATTACTATGGAGCAGATTATCCCGAGGATGAAGTGAGCAGCGACGATGAGCAAGACACCAATGCGTACCGCTACCGCACCAAGAATGGCGGGCTTAGTGAAGACGAAGAGTACGACCTGGCTGACAATAGCAGCGATGCAGACGAGCTGAATGAGCTGGAGCCTTGGAGACGCCAGCAAGCGGCCAGAACAGGCGTTTATCGCCTCGGCGTAGGCGAAGTCAATCGACGACGGAGATTAGACTAGGCTTATGCGATGCTGCTGCTGCTGCTACTGCTGCTGCTGCTGCCACCAGGATTGCTGCGCATTGCAAACAAGTCCAGACTCTTGACGGCGACACAGTAAAGTTCACAGCTGCGCCACAAATGTCCTGCGCCACAAAACGTGCCAGCTGAGAAGGCAAGCCACAAGGCCTGCCAACCTCACTCCAACCACAAGACTCTCTCTGCGGGTTATACCTGTGGCTGGCAAAGAAATTGGAGCAAAACTCTGAAGAAAACTCCCGTGGCGCAGTCTTACTTTGGCACAGCAATTCGGAGCAACTCAAGCGTGCCGTGCTCACCTGTATTTTCCTTGCCGGCTGATGCCCCGCAATATTGTCGCCTATCAGCTTCTGCGCCAATGTGAGCCCGAAGGAGCAGCACGCTTGGTGCTTTGTGACGGAGCATTATCCCTGCCAACCCGCCACATTTTCTTGAGATCGTCAGTTTCTGGTGCAAGGGCATGACCCGGACGATTGGGCAGGAGAAATCTTCAAAACCTTGGAACTCTGTGACGCACCGACACGCATCCACCTCCGCCAATGTGCTTTGGCGCGTGCGTCATCTCCTTCCCCTCCCCAAATGTTGTCCGAATATGCCAACATCCATCTGGCAAGCTGGCTAGGCGGCAAGCCACTGGTGTTTTGTGCTCGCTGCTGCTACTGCTGCTGCCGCCGCCTAAGTTACCAGATGCAGTGGCTGTGGCTGCCAGCCGTGCCCCACCTCTGACGCTACCAACGTCCTGATAGCGTACGCCACGGTCAATGGCTGGGTCTGCAGCCGCAGGGACTCGATTGTCCCCTCTGTAGTGCAATGCATGGCGCCGCGGGCACTTTCCCATGTTCGGCGCTGTCTCGACGGCCTATGAGAGCCTGGATTCCCGCTTCAACGTGGGGCTCGACACGAATATACCCAGGTCGGGCATGACGCAATCTCAGCTTGCCAGGCTTTGTGCTGCGGGGGGGGGGAGGGGGCTGCTGAAGCGTTATATTAAGTTCTTGGTTCCCCCCTGGATAATGGATGTTGGAGCAGAAACAGCTTGACCCTCGATTTCCCAAGCTCAACCCCACCTTTACCACACCCAAAATGTCTTATCGTGACAACGACAACAACGACAGCTACGGCTCGTCTGGCCGCGGCGACAACGACAACTCCTACGGCGGCTCTGGAGGCCGTGGAGGCAACGACTCTTATGGTTCATCAGGCGGCAACGACTCTCTGGGATCCTCTGGCCGTGGCGGCAACGATTCCTACGGTTCGTCCGGCGGCAACGACTCGTACGGCTCATCTGGCCGCGGCGGTAACGACTCATATGGCTCGTCAGGTGGTAACGACAGTTACGGATCTTCTGGCCGCGGAGGCAACGATTCGTATGGCTCATCAGGTGGCAATGATTCGTATGGCTCCTCTGGCCGCGGCGGTAACGACTCGTACGGTTCGTCAGGCGGCAACGACTCTCTGGGATCCTCTGGCCGTGGCGGCAATGATTCCTACGGCTCGTCAGGCGGCAACGACTCTTTAGGATCATCTGGCCGCGGAGGCAATGATTCATACGGCTCGTCAGGCGGCAACGACTCGTATGGTTCTACTGGCGGCAGCCGCGGCATAGACGCCTACTCTGGTGGCTCCGACTCCTACGGCAGCGGCACCACTGGCGGCGCCGGCTACGGCAACAAGTCCTCTTCGGGCACAGGCTCAAACGACTCCACCATGGGCAAGATTATGCAAAAGGCCGGCGACCTGCTGGACAACGACAAGCTGCGCGACCGCGGCCAGGAGCGACGCGACAATGCTGGCTCGGGCGGTAGTTACGGCGGCAGCGGAAACGACGACAGCTATGGTGGCAGTGGTGGCAACCGCAACAACGACTATTAAGTCTTCTTAGTCTTTGCAAGAATTGACGGCTGGAAACCGTCTTCTTCAAAGGGAAGAAAATGTATTATTCTCATTCCAAAGAAGAAGGAAAAAGGTTGATATGATTTGTTTCCTCGTGTGTGTAGCATTGTACGTGACCCCTTACTTCCGTCCTCTTTTCGAGAGTACAGAATCACACCACTTCTTTCAGTTTCCTCACTTGAGAGTGACTGGGCGAAAGTGCTGCTCACCACTTTCTCTTCTAAGCCTATTTCCACTCACAGACACACACATTCTCACTTCTCAGCCTCTGTCTCTATTTCTCACCTGTCTGACTGAGACTCGGATTTGCTGACGCGGTCTCCTTTTGTGAGCCCCTTCCCCCCCCCCCCCTCTCTCTCTCTCTCTCTCTCTCACACACACACACACACACTCAGTATGTTGTCTCATTGTCCCTCTCTTCTTTTTGATCTCACCCGTCCAAATCTTCCAAAGAAAAAACGGCTCACTATTTGTCACTCTTAATCGCTTGCTTGCTTGCCCTATTTCTAGTCTGACTCGAGAGTTAGGGCATGTTTCGATCACGTCAGATCAGATAGCCTCTGACAGGCTCAGACTTACTTCATCTCTACTTCTTCTGCTGCTCCCGCTCCCGCTGCTTCTTCTCCCGCTCTCGCTGCTCCTCCCGCTCCCGCTGCTCCTTCTCCCGCTCCTTCTCCCGCTCTCTCTGCCAGTCTTGCTCGGGGTCTCGGTCGCGACCCATTTTTCTTTCGTGACGACAAGGACTTGGTGACGAGGGCTTTTGCCTGAAGGTTGGAAGCTTCCCAACCCAACCGGCAAAAAGGGCATTAGAGGTGGGGGAAGCACCCAGTTCGCAAAATGTCTGGCACCGCCAAGCACCTCCTTTTCACACAGTAAATTTGACCTCAATTATTTCATTCATTTTAAGGTCGATTTTGATGAAACTTATATCAGTGTATAGAGCGCGCGCTGTTCTATATATAGACCGACTTAAAATCCAGTCATTTTGCCGTTCATCTGAATGACCTTGCGTAAGCGTGTTGGCATCGACAAACACCATTTGTTGATTACTTCCATTGGTATTGCGTTCCAGTCTTCCTGAATGACATTACAAGCTGCTTCTCGATCCCAGTGAGCGTTGTTGCGAAGGTGACGTTTAGGGAAGCTCCAGGCGTTCTCAATTGGTGCCAGGTCTGGGCTACTAGCATAGTTAAAGTAATGCTCAATGTCGTGACGCCTTTTATATTGTGCTGGCTTGGAGTTGCTGTTAATGCTGTGGCCGCTGTCCCTATCCTCTTCTAGCACAAAGTTGAGGCCTGATTTCTGCCATTACGCGACAAGAGGAAGGATCTGGCTAGTATAGACCTCCTAAGACATCTTACCGTTACTATTGCCAGGAACCTCGTAGAACACTAATTTCGACTTGAAATTGAAGCCAATAGCACCCTAGGCATGGAAGCGGTGTTGATTTTCATCTGGTGCCTCTATTTCGTCTAGGCATTCCTCGTTGAAACGTTCACCAGGTCGACGAAGGATGTAGATGTGACCTCTTGGTCCTTTTCCCTAGTGAGCTTCATCGCTATAGATAACTCGCTTCTAGTTGTGCTTTTAAGGATACTTCTTATACATTCGCTTTGTAAAGGCAAGCCTGTGTGCTGCGCGACTAGCAGTAACGAAGCTTGTTTTGCATGCTATACAGTATGTATATCCTAGCCCATTGAGGCAGCGGCGGAAGGTAGCTGTTGAGCATCTGATATTAGCGAATTAATCTATCGGCTGCTCCAGGGTCATTGTCCTTGCATCCCATCCATAATCTTGTATAAAGGTCGAAATATGTTGCTTTTGGGCAGGTGTTATAATGCTTAGGCGACCTCGAGTCTCAGCACGCGAGGGATCATTCGAAAGGCAGCGACTTTTACTGTTAGGCTTAACGAGCCTATAGCCTGTACGCCGAGGTATGTTGAGATAGTTGAAAATAGCGTTATTCGACAGGCGCTATCCATTTAAATATCAATTTGAGGTCATCGCGCGCAGCAATTAGATCGCGTACTCGTACGCGTCTAGGGGTGTTACGTGCGCATAGAGTGCTCGTGCTGGAGGGTCAATATGCAGAAGTAATGAACACAAAAAGATACAGAAGAAAAGAAAACTACAAACAAGCGATGCGAACGCAAACAGTCGTTGTTGTTCTAGGAACAGCGTTTGCTGTTTGCCGAACAATGTAGTTGGCTGAGCCGCTGGGTTCAGGGTCCACACAACTGACTTCCTTGTGCTGCATAGTCAACTCGTAACAATGGGTGTCTGCCTAATAATTCGAATTGATTTCTGACTCTGTTTTATCTTTCGATTCTATTGCAATACTTCTCTTCCTTTTTGGAGCCATATTGGTGGAGAAATTAGAGGTTGAAGTTGATATATAGAGAAGTGAGAAGGTGGAGGTGCTTGGCGGTGCCAGATATTTTGCGAACCGGGTGGGAAGCTATTGCCAAGGCGATTATAAAGGAGGGCATGCGTCTTATTGGTGGGTTGGCGTGACCCCATTCATGTACTCAGTGATGTTGCGAGGTGGTCGATCTGTGGCTTCGAGATAATAGACATGTTGTTTACCGTAGAGTACCATGTGACTTTCTATCGTCGTCCGTTTCTTTTAGCAGCTTCCGTCGTCTCTGGTTGTGCTAGGTGGATCGTACATGCTATATAAGTCCGTCTCAAAGTGCAGGCCTTCTTATTCAAAATGCATTTTCAGATGCCGTCGAGTTGAAAAGTGGGACGCTCTTTTTCTCGTTGTCTTCCCTCTTTTAGCCGCGGCCTCTTTCTTGGCCAGCATACCTAACTGAACACAACTGCTTAGCCATGGAAAAAGTGTATGCTCGCAAAGAAAAAGAAAGTAGTGCTAAGGCGGATTCCAGGCCAGTAAGGGCCCCCAGTCGAGACTAAGGTGGGTGGAAAGCGTTTTGCATCTTCTCTTTCAAGACCGGGGGTCGTTCGCAGAACAAGGCGTGTTTCACCTGCCATACGTTGAGATGATCTTTTGCCAGCGCTTTCCCTCTTGGCCAGGAATATGCCCAGACAAGATCCTTCAGCTCCAATCACAATTATGTCTTGAAACGAACCTCTCATCGTCAGAGCCACTCGGAGTCTTCCAAATTGGAAAGCCTTCCTGCAAGTTTTGTGCTGTGGCTAGAGTTCCCACTATCTCCAAAAGCGCTGCTGGTACTTGACGTTGGACTTGGCATGTCCGCCGCAGTCATGTAGAATCTTCCTGCTTCCATCGTCCAGGATGAGCATTCAAATGGGTTTGTAATAATCAGAGAAAAAACGCAAGGATCTGCCCTTCATATAGGCTGGGGATATCTGAAATCCATCACAAAGCGATGCTGCGGATGGATCTTGTTGGCGTCTTTGGCACAGCGAAAGCAAAGGTCATAATCCAGACATTCTGTACAGTGAGTTTGAGTTCCAAAAAGGCGCTGCTTCATGTCAGCGCAACTTGAGATTCTCGTGCAGATGTTACTCACTTGGTCGCAATTGTCACATGAGCCTCGTAGCTTTTCTGCGGGATCCACATGGATAGAGCCTTGTGCTACTAGGTCTGAGGGCGTGATGGAGCCTGCCAGCTCTTCACGTCCACAGAACCTGGCCACATGATGTGGCATCCAGCCATCACGGTCCTGTGCGGTCAATGAAGCTCCAGCCTGCTGCAAAAGCTTGATGACGTTTTCCTGTTCGAAATAAACTGCCCAATGCAGGGGCGTCCACAGCTGATCGTCTACTGTGTCAACATGTGCGCCCATATCCAGCAGTATCCGTAACAGGGCCTCATAGCCTAGCCTAGCTGCATCTTGAAGCGACATCGTGGCGCCTTTGTCGATTAGCAGCCTGACTTCTTCCTCGTTTCCGACTAGAGCCAGGGCTTCCAGCGTGTGGTTGGCGCCCCTGTCAAGCAGAATCTGGACTACATGCTTGTGTCCTTTTGAACACGCCGCGTGTAGCGCGTTGCTGAGATGGCACGCTCCTTGCACGTCAGCATTTGCGCTTCGGTCGAGCAAAAGCTGCACCGCTCCATCGCGCCCATACTCAGCTGCTGCGTGAAGCGCACTGCTGTAGTATCTGGCACCCTCCACGTTTACATCCGCGCCATTGGCAAGCAACAGCTGTATTGTTGCCTCACGGCCATTTGCAGAAGCAGCCTGTAGCGCATCGTCAAAGTACTTACCCCCTCGCGCATTGATATGTGCGCCTCTGTCGAGTAACAGCTGAACTATTCGCTCAGAGCCCTTGGCAGAAGCTGCCTGCAGCGCATTGTGGTAATGCCCGCCACCTTGGGCGTTCACATCTGCGCCTCTGTCCAGTAGATACGAGACTATTTGCTCGTGGTTGTGTCCACATGCGGCCTGGAGCGCAGTGCCATAGACTCTGCCACTCTGCTTGTTGATGTCGGCGGCTCTGTCCAATAGTAGCTCCACTATGTCCTCGTGACCTCCTTCACACGCTGCCTGCAGCGCATTGATGTTCGGTGTGCCAACTTGCGCATTGACATTTGCGCCCTTGTCGAGGAGTAGCCGTACCATATCCTTGTGGCCCATGGCACACGCGGCGTGGAGCGCAGTGCCATAGAATCTGCCACTCTGCTTGTTGATGTCGGCGCCTCTGTCCAATAGCAGCTCCACTATATGTTCGTAACCTCCTTCACACGCTACCTGCAGCGCATTGGAATTCGGTGTGCCAACTTGCGCATTAACATTTGCGCCCTTGTCGAGGAGTAGCCGTACCATATCCTTATGGCCCATGGCACACGCGGCGTGGAGCGCGGTGCTGTAGTTGCCGTCACCCCGAAGTTCAATATCTGCACCCCTAGCCAACAACAGCTCGACGATTTGCTTTTGGTTTTGCTCAGACGCAGCTTGAAGCGCACTGCCACAGTCGCCGCTCTTTGCGTGGATGTCTGCACCTCTATCGAGCAGCAACTGCACCACCTGCTGCCGCCCTGTTCCACACGCGGCCTGAAGCGCATTGTCATAGAAGCGGCCACCTCGCGTGCTGATATCTGCACCTCTATCGAGAAGCAGTTGAACCATGGGCTCGTCGCCCCAAAAGGACGCAGCCTGCAGGGCACAGCCCCAGGTGTCGCTCGTGGCGTTGATGTCTGCACCCCTGTCGTGCAGCATCTGCACAGCTAGGTTCTGATATGCGGATACTGCATGTAACAATGGCGTTTGTCCTAATGCATCCTTGACATCGATCGGAAGAAGGCCTTTGTCGAGGTATTCCGCCATGGCGCTGGTTGCCCCAGCTCTTGCCAAGATGTGAAGTAGTTTGGTGCCTTCCGATGGCCAATCCGAGTCTTTTTGGTTGAGCTCGCGGTGCAGTCGCACCCACTGGTCTAATTTCAGGCACGACGACCCATCAAGTCGATCGACGAGGTCGTTCTGGGTCACTCCAAGTTTCTCTGCGAGTTCGACATGCACGTACCAAGTCTTCGCGGCATACTCCAAGAACTGCGGTCGATCTTGTTGATTCTTCGCCGAAACGTTCTTGGCCGAGAACATGTACTTACAGTACTCGGAAATCTCACAGCAGCCCAGATAGTTGATGCAGCATCGAGACAGCTGGAAGTGCGCACTCGCTGCGACTGAAAGAGACTCTGGGTGCTGTATCTTTTCCAGGCCGCCGCCAAGGAGAAAATCCTTGACTGACTGATGGATAACTTGCACCACCATCTCTCCAAAGAGAGGCTTGATCTCGACAAGACCAATCGACAGAGTCTTGACACTCCGTTCCAGATCGTCATTGGAAATGAATCCGTCACTTTCTTCATATTGTCGAATGGAAGCGACTTTCTGGTCTGCGTCGAGCGCCATGGCGTAGCTCAGCTCTCGCATACGCAGCGGTCGCATGCTGAAACAAACCCATTGGAACAACTTGACGGTCCGGCCAACTTGATCAGGCTCGATAGATTTGAGTAAGTTGCCATAAAGCGCTTCAAGGTCCTGTGGTAACGCTCTGACAGCAGATTGGATCTGCTTCAAACCCTCTCCTCTCAGGTGGCGCCGTTCGACTTCACCCAAAACCAGGCGTACCCACTGAAAAACGCCTTGCGCCAAGTCTGTGACCAGCTTGCGGATCGGATCTGCCTTTTGACTTGGCATTGCGATTAATGAGAAGAACTGCCGGACGTGGTTCTGAACGTCTTCGCCGCTGTTGTCCTCGACGCAGACCTCTTTCGCTGTGACGGACTGAACTATGGGGAAATGCCGACAAGAGTAGCAGATGTGAAGCTGTCCGCCTCTACTTCTAGCGTCGTGGATCGTCTCTTCAAAGTACGCAGCTACATCTCGGGCATTCTTCTCGCCCGCTTCGTCGAGGGCATCGGCGAACAGTACCACGTGATGCTTTTGAGCCACCTCGACAAGTATCCCCTGGAGGATACTTGCAAGCTCCTTTTCATGCCAATGCCACTTTTCGCCCTCCTGACCCATGCTCTGACAGCGGCGCTCGTACAGGTGGAATAGCGTTTGTGAATGTTGCGGGAACAGCTGAGAGATCTGAGCCAGTAGAGATCGGTAGAATCCTAGAGTTAATCGTTCTAGGGGCGCACCGCGATCATTGAAGAAGAAGTTCAGGACAGGCCCTCTATGATCCAGCTCTGCCTGCTTCAATGCAAACTTGACAAGTGTGGACTTTCCAGCTCCTGGCTTTCCGCTTATCCAGAGGAGACTGGCTGTTTCTCGTTTCCAGGTAAGGTAGGACTCGTGGTCCAAAAACCAGCGACACGAACCTTCTCTTGTTGACTCAATGTCGTTCCTACGGTGCGTCATCTCTGGAAATGACAAGGTTTTCAAGCAGTCTTTCCATGCCATTAGCGAATTGCAATTAAAAAAAACCTGCACGCTTCTCACCTATATGTATCTTTGACAACCTCGCAGCGGTTTCCGTGTTTGAGCCAAATCTTGCAGATATGACCACATGACTCTTCGCCACAATGTCGGAGAGGCAATGTCTGACGGTCTGATATATGTCATCATGTGGCCCGAACTTGACCAGATGGGAGTGGTCACGGTTGATGGCGCGTTCAGAGAATTTTAAATTCCCCCAATTTCCACCACTTGTTGCCGAGTCCTTTGTGACCAACGTGGTTTCGCCTCCCGACATGGACCATACACCGTTCTCATTCTCTTTACTGTCAGCACAGGTCTACCTTTAAGATGAGGCAAGTTCACCTTCTTTGCCGTCTTGGATTCGACAGTCTCGTAGAAGCATACGACTTCCGAATCCTCAAAGTTGAATGCTTCGTTGAAGTCCCTTCGCTGCTTGTCAAGTGAGTTTGATTTTGGGTTCAGCTGTGACAGAACATGCTCGTTCGGTGCTCCTCTTGCCATATACAAGAGTGATTCTTGATCCATACCCTGATGAGGAACCCCAAAGAATAGGATTCCACATATCTGCTGAATGAATGAGACGCCCCGAGCGGGGCCCCTGTTCAGATGAATCACCGCCTTCTCTTGTTAGCTAGACAACTCAGCGAAGTGGGATCTCCTGCACCAACCTCTTTGATCAGAAGACCGCCAAGGCTATGGCCTATAAGAATGAGAGGATTGGCTGCCTCTGACCGGGTTTTCGCAGGGCCTGAGCTGGACTCATCAAGTGTTGGTTTCAGGACTTGCTCGATGCTACTCTGGAGTCCTGTTGCCATGTCCTCGATAGTCTGGAATGACTTGCTGTCCCAGATCCTCGAGTCAAACCCATGAATAAAGACGCGCACATGGGTCTCGTCAAAGGGGAGAGCATCGCGCAACCACATGTGGCTGCTGTCCTTGTCCTTGAAAGACCCAAAGGCATGCCCACCAATGCCTGAGACGGCTAGGATGCTACATCCGTTATTCATGAAGCTGCCGGATGCTCTCGCCGTCACTTACTTGGCTTTGAAGTCTTGATCGCTACATGAGCTAAGGGGGGTAAGCCCTCTAAAATGCGTATCGATTGTAAGACGAGAAGTATGACTATTTTCTTCTGCAGTCTTGTCCACCTCTACAATCCACTCGTCTTTATCTGAGCCTGACAAGAAAGGAATGTCCGCCGACGTCTCAAATGTGGCCACCTTCTCTTTGCTACTGGCAGGATAACTGGCAAGCGAGCGGATGTATACAGTGGTGTCATTACTGATGCAAAGGGCATGCCTAATTGTCGCCTCTACCTCGGCCTTATCAAGCGCGGACGGGAGGCCTCTGACCCTGTATGTTTTCTCCTTGCGCGCCGAGGCTGAGCGTTGGTAGTTTGAGACATGAAGCTTTGGTGTAGACCTGCGGGCCGTTGCGCGCGTCAAAACGATTGAGACCAGGATCGCGAGGGTCAGGGACAGGACGACATATGCAATCACTTGAGGCAATGGAACGGCCGGCCGATTGTCCATTTCACCAAGGAAACATACCGCGATCGACCCGAGACGAACAAAGACCTAGTGTACGGTAACATTGAAATCAGTGGCCAAGGCATGCAGCTCCAGTGGTAGAGGAACAACGGCGCTGATGAGAGCCTCAGGCAAACCCTCTGCCAGCTGCCAAGACTCGTCTTGCATTTTACATGGGTTTTCCGTCATCGCTCTAATGATTCGGAGCGGTTCCAAGTAGATGCCAAAATGCTTGCTATTATCGTGCCGTCTTTCACAGACCCGTCAGGTTACGAGAAGTCAGAAGTGCCGGAACTTGAAATAACGAATGGCAAAGATGTGCTGGTCCGGGTGCATGCAGCCAGCGTCAATCCAGTCGACGTCAAGCTCGCCGGTGGCACGTTTGGCAAGCTTCTTGCTGAAACGTATGTCTCCTTGTTGTCCAGTCGACTACCAGGAATTACAGGCAGGAGATTTAATTTTTGATAACTAGGTTCCCACTCAGAATTGGGTACGACTGTGCTGGAGTGGTGACGGCCATTGGACAGGATGTGACCAATTTCAAGGTCGGCGACGAGGTCTACTCAAGGTTGCCAGAGGTCAGCAAAGGTGCGCAGCTAGTCACACTGTGACCTTAATCTGCCAACGTTATGCCCAAATGCCGACTGTGCTTCTGTTCTGAGCAGGCTCATGGGCCGAGTACGTCAGGGTGAATGAGCATCACCTCGCGCTCAAGCCAGCATCCTTGTCATTCAGCGATGCGGCCTCTTTGCCGTTAGCGGCTCTGACCGCATTGCAGGCACTGCAAAAATATGAAGGCGGCCTCGAGGGCAAGACGGTATTCGTGCCTGCTGGATGTACGTCCACTTCCCAGGCTGCTGACCTGCAGCAAGTCCTAATATGTGTACAGTGGGTGGTTCTGGCGCATTCGCTTGCCAGTTGGCAAAGAATGTGTTCAAGGCTGCCAAGGTGATTACCACAGTGTCAACAGCCAAGATTGACAAGTTGACCGAATTGCTCGGAGACGGAGTCGTGGACCAAGGTAAGATGCCTCTTCCTACCAGTTTTACGAGCACATGTATTCTGATGTGTCTGCTGACGTCGCAGCCATTGACTACACCAAGCACGATCCGGCCAAGGAAATCGCACCTGGCTCTGTCGACTTTCTTTTTGACACTTTGGGCCAGTCGATGCAGTTTCTGCACCTCATGGTTCGCTCGACGGGCAAGATTGTCTCCATATCGACCACGCCGTCAGGCTCGCAGATACAGAATGCCAGCTTCTTCAAGAGGCCCGGCAATCCACGCGTTCCGTGGTGGGCATATTTGTTTCTGGATGCCGCAGACATGGTGCGACGAGTGAGAGCAAGCCGGTGGAGCGTGTCTTACCAGTACATGTTTCTCGAGGCAAACGGCCAGTCACTGGATGAGCTGACTGGCTACGTCCAAGAGGGCAAGCTGAGACCCGTCGTTGGCTCCAGGACCAATCTTGGAGATATTGACAAGGTGCGCGAGGTGTGTATGCAAGTCTATCATGGCAAGGGTGGAACCGGCAAAGCTGTGTTTGAAGTAAGCTGATGGTAGCCCTGTCTGGAGACTGTGCGAAATTGAGTATACCACAGCATCCATGAGGGCAGCTTTCTCTACTACGTGATTGCCCACAAAGCAAGAATCCCAGTCATCTCGTAAGATACGCACTGGAAAAGTTGGGGTAGGAACTGATAGCAAATGGGTATATGCACTATAAATACAAACAGATCCAGTCTTGGCACGCACATGCGTCCCCGTCAGTAGCCTACACATACTTTTGCTTCAACACAACTTGATTCCTATTGCTTTCTTCCTGCCAGAAGACATTACGACTCCGGAGCAAGTAAAGAAATGGATCATCTACTATACGTGCCTGCAACTTCAAGTGGGTTTTGAAGAGAAGATCCGTTTGCAGTGAAATCAGAGCCGAAGACTTGTCTCTTGTTACAGGCAGGCAAGACGTCAACTCAACATGGAGGCGCAAGATGTTGATAAACTCAAAGGCAGGGTCTCAGAGACGAGAGAGACACGCAAAGCCCAAGCCGTCCCCGGATTGGCCAGACGCACAGAAAACGAATGCAGGCAGGCCGACAAGGATCGGTCCGTGTCGCCACAGACGCCGCTAGAGGGCCAGCATGATGGCACCCTGCAGCCGCCTAGTCAATTGCGATTCGCCTAAGACGAGGGGTGCCGGACAAGACCCTTTTCCAGTGTGGCCTTTGGTTGGCCTCGGGCACCACTTTCACACGACGAGGAGGAGGAGCAGCAACAAGACAACAATAGACCCAAGAGTCATGTGCACTGCAACAGGGTCATGCGGACACGTTTGCGCATGTCTCTGCGAATGTGTCGGAGTCTTGTTTTGAGACAACAGAGAGACAAAGGATGGGCGCAGAGAGAGGGCATCGTTGACGGTTAGCGCGGCAGCAGGCGGCTAAGATGCATTGGGAAAGCTCATTTGCGCCGCCTGGCCTGGCCTCTTATGTGAGCAGCCCAGCTCTGCGTCTCGGTTGAGCTTGGTCTGGTGGTGGGCATGCCATGGTGCTGGGTTGGATGATGGACCGGCCGTCAACACAGTCTCTGGGTTTGGACGAGCAGGATGCCGCAGAGAGGGAAAGGATAGAGAGAGAGAGGTTTTCTAGATAGTCCAAAGAAAAGAGCAGGCTGGATGCCCGCAGGCCGCGCTCCAAAGCAGCCTCAAGCGCCCGCCCAGGCCAGCGAGCCCGTGCAGACAGACAGAAACAGAGAGGTGCTTCTGCGACTCCTCTCCCTCACGGAAGCGCTCCAACTCCGCGACCCGCAACCCTCTCTTCCTGCACACGCGCCAGCTTCCCTCAGTCGTCGCCCAGTCGCCTCGTGTCTCGAGCCTCGTCGGTTCTGTAGGGACAGTCGCTGAGCCTTGGTGTGCGCGCGCTCCCACTGGCGCTGCTGTGTCGTCTGTCTTGTGGCGTGTCGACGCTGTAATTGCGCAACCTCGCCCACGAGTCATCTGGGCTCCCCGGATCCCATCTGCACCTTCAACTCCATCCCCGATCAATCTCTCTGTACGGACGCCCCGCAGCCGCTGCACCTCTCGGCCTGATTCTCTCAGCGTCTCCCCCCTGGCCGCCCACGGAGGACGACTTGCGCCTGCCCCTCATGAGCATTGAGAGGGTGCAGCCCAATCCGCGCTACCCTCACGGCCCGGCAGACAAGGATGCCACCATAACTGCACAGAAAGCTACCTATCAAGGTTGGTCGTGCCTAGCCCCCAGCTTTAACGCAGTCTGCTAAACGCATGCCAAGTGACAGGTACGGATCAGTCGCAATCTCCTCCCAGCGTCGACGCGTCCAAGCTGCCTCCTCGATCCTCGTCCAAGTTCCACTCCCCACCCGCAATGTCTGCGGGAACCACGCTCGACGAACACGGCGAGCAGGCGCACAAGCAATCACTGCCCAATGCCCACGAGTCGGCATCGGCCAACCACGTCAATTCGGTCCAGCAAGGTGGACGCCGCACTTCCCCAGAGAAAGACCTGTCCGGCGGCAGGAGGTCGTCAAAGCGCAGCCTGGTGGGCAAGAGGAGGGCAGGCAGTCTGAGCAGCCAGAAGTCTGCTCGTGGAGGGTCTGCTGCCTCGCATGACATGCGAACAGCTCGTGCGTCGGTCGAAAAGCAGCCGAGGAGCAAGGGAGGCGTTTCCAGGTTTCTCTCCATCCTCAACTGCTGCAGCCCGCCGGAGGACGCCAAACCCGTCGACAGCGAGGAGCCAGAGGCGTCGAAAGAAGTGTCCAAAGTGAGACCCAGTCAGAGCACCCAGAACACCCCGGCCAGCAAGTTCGACGCCGGCCAGGGCGAGTCGGTCGACAACTCACAGGAGCGTCTTGAGGATGCTTCGGCAATGGCCAGAAACGAGAAGAAAGGTCTGGCAGCGACACAGGTGGCCGAAGAGGACGAAGCGGTCGTCTCGACCCCAGAGCCCACGGCAGGCGTTGCCAGCAATCTCGACAAGCCTCTCCCAAATTCGCCCACAACCAAGTCCGCAGAACACTCAGCCTCCAACAACAACCACTACCCTTCTGCGCAACAAGAAAAGGCTGCCGTTGCTGCCGCAGCTGCAGCCGCAGCCGCTGTTGCTGCGCCAGTCGCTGCAGGAGGTGAATCGGTCATCAACGACAGAACACCAAAGCAGGCGGCCGCAGACGTCGATATTGAAATGACGGATGCTCCGCCCTCAGTACCCTTGACCAACGACGAAGCGGCCACGACACGGGAGGAAGTGACTCTTCCAGGCGCCGCCTCTCCGGCCTCTTCTTCGCACCCTCAGGTCAATCTTCCACCCGCACCGCCTCTGCCGCAGAAGGCTCCCGAGCCCGCAGCAGAGGTTACCAAGGAGGAGGAGAGGACCGCTCTCCTACCTCCCATAAGGCCTGAGCACAGGGGCCGCAAGTGCCTTGTGCTGGACCTGGACGAGACTCTTGTTCACAGCAGTTTCAAGGTATGTTCTTTTCTTGTCTGCGTTATTGTCTGATTGCTGACGGCGTATCAAACAGATTCTGCATCAGGCAGACTTTACTATACCGGTCGAGATCGAAGGCACGTATCACAATGTCTACGTCATAAAGCGACCAGGCGTCGACCAATTCATGAAGCGAGTGGGAGAGCTGTACGAGGTAGTAGTCTTCACCGCGTCCGTGTCCAAATACGGCGACCCGCTCCTCGACCAGCTGGACATCCACAACGTCGTCCACCATCGCCTGTTCCGCGAGAGTTGCTACAATCACCAGGGCAATTATGTAAAGGTGCGTACATTGGTGCCGTCGGCTGAAAACAGAAGACTAACTGCAGGGCAGGACCTTTCGCAAGTGGGCCGCGACCTCAAAGACACCATCATCATTGACAATTCGCCAACTTCATACATATTCCACCCGCAGCACGCTGTGCCCATCAGCTCGTGGTTCAGCGACGCGCACGACAACGAACTGCTCGACCTGATCCCCGTGCTCGAAGATCTGGCCGGGGACGCGGTGCGCGATGTCAGCCTTGTTCTCGACGTTGGTTTGTGATTTGCTTGATACCCCCTCCCGACATGTTTCGACTATGGGACGCCGTTTCCAGGCGAGAGCAAGACTCTCGTCTTTGCATTTTGTCCTCTCCTTTGTTCTCGAGCGACATTTATTTGGTCTTTTTTTTTCCTTCCCGTCACTTCCCTTCCAACCCCCCAAAAAATGAGGAGAGAATTTTGTGTTCATGGACATAAGGCGCCGACTGTTCTGGGAAAGCTTCTTTTTTTTTCTAATTAAAAAAAGACACTGCATTACAACTGCTATCATATACGCACTACAAACACACAAATCGCACTATCAGGGACTGGTTCTACCTCTGCATTAACCTTTGGTTCCGCCAGCACTTTTCCTTTATGCATGTGCGCCTCTTGTTGTATCTTCTTCTGGCTGTCTCCTGAATTTGGAAGCAGCCAGAACCGACAAGAGGCGCTTTTCCCCCTTGTCGAAGCTGGCTGGTGGCTGTACAGAAAGAGAAGGATAATATTACTATTTTTTTTATTACCAAAGAACACCTCCCATAGTACTCTAAATAGCTACTCTCATGAAGAAAAGCCCTCTTTCCAAGCGCCTGTTCTGTTTCCTTGTTCTTCTCCTTTGTCAGCAAAAGAACCATGACAATGAAGACAGCGACGACGACGACGACGACACCTCCTCAGCTGCGGCTGCCTGTGAGCCATCCCCTGTGACAAGCAGATAAAGCAACAGGAAACAGCGATGGGCCAATCAGATATCTCTGCGCTGATACATGAACAGATGCGTCAGCTCTGATGCGCGGGTGGCCTTTTTCAGGCGGTGTGGGACAGGGCGCTTTTTTTCCTCCCTGTCTTATTTCCTTAGGCGTGAACAGCAAAGCAAGTCCACGTATGTATATATATAAATAATAGTCCAAACTTATTTCTTCTTCTCGCTATATTTTTCTGTTTTTTCTTTCGCGCCTCCTTTGTATCCCTCGTTTCTCTTTCTCCAACTAGAGGTCATTGTCCCGTCGACGTGGTTAATCGATACTGCCCAGCATCATATTAACGCCACCGCCACGAGATCTTTTACATACAATTTTCAAGAAGCCAGCCCTTTGGCATCACTCACATCTGCTTGAAAAACAATACAAGCTTAACACAAGGCTCTCTCAGAGATAGACTGATTGGCAACCCGTTTCTCTGCCATCTCTAGTAGCAGAACAAAACAGTGCAAGGTACGAAAATAAACAGGATAGAACAACGACCAAATGTCGACGGCCAGCATCATAGACGGCCTCGCAGGACGTGAACAGCTCCCCGCCAACCCTCTCAAAACGTCTCTCCACGGCAGCAACGGCATCTCCCATGTGACAAATGGCCAGGCCAATGGCACAGCAAAACCAGCAGCAGGCGACGTGCACGACTGCAGAATCCTCTCGTCGGAGCCACTAGAGACAAGTGAATCGAAATGGATCGGTCTGACGTCAATCAAGTATCGCGACCCTCGAGGCAAGGAGCGGCTGTGGGAGTCGGCTGAGCGCAAGACCAGAGGCCCAGAGGCCGACAGCGTGGATGCAGTAGGCATCATCGCCTTTTTAGAGTACCCACCAACTCATGAGCGAGGCGACAACAAAGAGCAAAAAGGGCCCTGGATCGTGCTGCAGAAACAGTTCCGGCCCGCCGTCGGGAAAGTGTGCATCGAGGTGCCCGCAGGTCTTGTTGACGCCGGCGAAAGCATCGAAACCGCCGCCCTGCGCGAACTGCATGAGGAGACGGGGTACATTGGCAAAGTCATTCGCACGTCGTCTGCCGCCACTCGAGAAACGGAAGACTTTGGCGTCAGCATGACAATGTTCAACGACCCGGGCTTCTGCACCACCAGCACCCAGATGGCGCACGTATCGGTCGACATGTCCGATCCTCGTAATCAGCACCCTAAGCCTCAGCTCGAGGACGGCGAGTTCATCGAGTGCTTCGAGGTCGAGCTCGGTCAGCTGTGGCGCGAGTGCCGCCGCCTTGAGGCAGAAGGCTATGCCATTGATGCGCGGGTTGGTGGGTTGGCCGAGGGAGTCGAGTGCGCGCGACGCTTTGGGCTGCAATGAAACGACAAGCTGAAAAAGATTCAGCACAGTTTCAAGAAGGGGTGATGAGACAAAGCACAGAATAGAAGGAGGGCCCAAGGGAATGAGACACAGATTAGGAGGAGGGCACATGGATCGAGTCGAGACCCAAACAAGACTTAACAGATCACTAGAGGGTATAGGCATATGACGACAGATTCAAGGACAGTCAAGGACAGTCAAGAGAGACTGGACACAGATTCAAGGAGAGCTGACAAGGATCGAGTTCAGATCCAACAAAAAAATATGGAACAAAGATGGAGATTAAATTCAAGGTTAAGGTTAAGCGACACAAGAGCACAGATCCCAACGACATGGCACAGGGACAAACGGCGCAATCAGGGGGGCAAAGCTATGCATCATGACAACAGACATAACCAGAATTCAAAACAACCCAATCAAAGCACAGTGTTTCAAGATCCCTTGTCGTTTCGTTTCACATAAAGAACTAGCTTAACTAGCTGCTCTAGCCTTTTGTGGCATTCTTTGTAACGTATGACACATTGTCAAGCATCACCTGCGGCAGGCTGAGGTATGGAGGCTGCTTGGCCGTGGCGTTGAAGGTGACTAATTGCACGGCACCGAAGCTGGCAGGGAGCTTCACGCGCGTCATGTTGGCTGCTGGGATCTTTAGGCCGTTGTTGCGGCTGATCTGCGGTGTGTACCTGAACGTGGCCGTCGCGTCTGGCCTTGCACCTGGCCTGGGCACAGCCTGGCGGAACCCTTGCACCGTCAGCGTGCAGTTGGCTGGCGAGTAGTCGGCTGGAGGGAATGGGATGGGATCCGAGCTGGGAGTCTCCCTGTACTTGGCCAGGCAGCCAAAGTAAAACTCGTCCAACTTGAATGACACGACGCGGCTACCAGGGTATACCGTCGACAGATTCGCAGAGCGTGGAGCATCGCCAGTGTAGAAAGTGCCAGAGAATGGAGGGCTCTGAGAGCAGACACCATAGCAGTCGCTTCCCAAGTAGTTGTAAGAGCTTCCCGAGAGACCGTGGTAGAGCCCATCATATGGGCCAGGCAGGTTGGGCCCAGAAGCCGTCCCATCCGCGTTCAACGTGCCATACTTGGACTGCGTCAATCTTTTTGTTTTCCAAGGAAAAGAATTGTTCAGACAATATTTCAACGTACTGTTGCCGTGTAGCTCTTGTACACGGACTTTGCCGAGGTAGCTTGCCCAATGGCCAATAGCACCAACGCAAAGACCCTCATGGTGTACATCTCAACAGAGGACAGTTCTGTGCCGGACAAGCCTTCCAAACCTTGGTAGCTCAACAAACGAATAGCCTCAGGAATGCTGGGTGAATACGGGGATAATCGTTAGTGTAAGAAAAAGTTCAGCCAAGTGCGGGGGAAGTCTTTCGTCCTGAGCGGCAATCGATTGTCAACCACGTCCAGAACCAACATTGTTGGTGGCGGCCTAGGCATATGCATGAACGCACTAGACAATGCACAAGCAGTAGTAGCTGGGCTGTATTCGATTTGAAGTCTCTGCAGCTGTCAAGACCGCCTACTTGCACTACAAGCTGTCCTGTCTGCACCATCTTCGTTGATAACAGACTTGCACAAAGATGACACAAATATGCCCTTGGGGATTCACAAATGCTGGGCAAGGTATCCAATTATAGGACCAAGTTAATGAGAAGGAGCTGTGCGTACAATCCAGGCTTGTCGCTGCACCATCGGACAGTAAGTGTCATTGCAAGCACCGAGACTGGTTTGCTGCAGGCTATTGTAGTCCATCATTCAGACAGGCACCAAGACGGGTTACATGGCTCGGTTTTGGTGCCAAGAACACTACAGCAAACGTTAAGTTTCACTCGGTGGGATGTGCCCGCAAGCCAAAACACTCCCAAATTGCAGTGTCCATTGCAGCCAGGAAGAGCACAAAACGGAATCACTACAGCAGCCCGGACGAGACGACTGAACTGTTGAGCCGACTTTCGGCCCATGTGTCATGACACTGCCAGGCGCAGCATGACTTGCACTTGTCTACGTCAGAAACCTTGGACCTCGTCTACCTCCCCAATGGCCAGGGTCTGGACGAAACGTCCAGCATCGAGGTCCTGCTTCCCAGCTGCCTGTTTGGGCTCAAACGCGCCTCCACAGCCACGGTAGTGAGCCTTCAGGTGTGCGGGAGCTTCAACAGCCGGCGTGGTCGAACCAGCTGAGCGACTGTAAAAGCTCTTTGCAAAGTCACAGGCACCAACTACGTATTTCCGTGATTTCGCTGTCATGTTCAGCCCCATGAGGCACGATGCGATTGACAGGTCTCGAGCAGATCCAATCAAGGCAGTGAAAACAAAAAGCCACATATCTAGTTGTGGTGTTATTCTGGGCTATGCAAGGTCCAGCCTGTGATGGCGTTAGAGGCGTCCGGACAAGGAGGCGTAGCAGCGGTGCGTAACACAAATCTTTCCCCTCTCGCTAGCATTCTCGAATAGTCTCTTTCGGTGCCGCAGGAGGATTTTGATTTTTTTTTTCTCGGGTAGTCTAAGCACATGCGCTGGGCAACCGTGATCCGCGGAAGCATGGCACACGGGACCAATCGATCGATGCTGGCGTCAGAATGACCGGGTGCCGTTGCATCTAGGGCCAGGGGAAGGAGGCATGCGCAAAGATCTGGCGGACTTGAGAGCGCCGACAAAGAGCGAGCCCGGGGAGAGCCCCTCGGTAAGGCGGAAATTGCTGCGTGCTATGACATTTTCGCCGCATCAGCCTACCATGGCTACATCTAATGGTTGTCAAAGCCTCGCTTCTGAGTCTTTGGTTTTGCTGTCACAGCGGCTGGTGCCGCAACTGCCACAGCAAATCCCCTCGAGCCTGGGAGAACAACTCTCCCACGGGCGCTTGGAGATAGATCCTGCTCCGGTGCACAAGGAGAGGAGCAGATGTACAAGGCTAATTTCAATGACCGACGCCAGGTACGAAAAGAGACAGGCTAAACGATTGTTTGCTTAGTCTTATGCTAAAAAAGGAAGGAGTAAAATGAGCTGCAGCGCCTGGTCGTCTGTCGTTGCCCAAATAGGAAAAGTGCCTCATTAACCTCACCTCCCTCCTGACCACAGCGCATCTCGCCAGCAGGTCATTCTGTGGTGGCTTGTTTTTTTCTCAAGCTGCAGGAAAATCAGCAGGAACATCTTACTTGTTCTTGGGGAAGGGATGACACCATGGAGTCCTCGTCTCCAGCGGGAATAAAGTCAGAGGGCTTCAGCAACCCAGGGTTGAAGTGTCTGGCAGCGTACCAGGTATTCGTCAGCCAAAGCTTTAGCCTATGTTGCGACTCTCGGAAAGCACAACGTCTGCGACACGCCCCTAACACCGAGGGCCTGGCCCAATAGCTCAGCTGTCAGTGCTTTTTGAAAAAAAAAATAAACCACGCGTTAGGGACCCCAACTTCGGGCAAAGCAAAAGACGCACCTCTAATTACGCCACAAATCTCCCGCCAGGCTAGTCCCTGTCACTGCAGGTTGCAAGGTGACGGAGAATATCCTCAAGGACAAGCTTTCTGTTTTAGACGGGGATTCCTCAAACTGCATGGGAAAGACTCAGAAAGCATTGGAAACATGGCAACAACCCCTGCTGCTCCAGCAAGATTCTCGCCTATGGATCTGGCTCGACCTTGGTAGCGCCGTTGTTATTACAAAGCTCTACAGGCTCAATCCGATCATTTGGGATTGGCACGTCTCCTTTGGGAAGTCTGGCTAACCACTTGAGTTTCCCGGCACTGCCGCCGTGGCGGCATGTCCAACGCACAGGCCCTCATGGTACCTGACCGCCCACTGGCTGGGCCCAAATCGTCGAACAACTTGGACACTAGCGAGCAATGTCACTCGTGGGCCCCTCTCAACGCTTCAAGGTAACTCGGCCTTACTGGACCTTGCATCCGCAATTACTAGAGCAGGCCCCTCGTGGCCAGACCAAGCCATGCAGGCAGTAGCCGTAGTGGCTGGCTGCCGCATATAATACTGTCCTCATCGCCCCGAAATGTCAACCGCTTCGATCAGCATCAGCCCACTGGACAAAGTCACTCACTCGTCTACTTCGACAAGCCATTCTTTCTAACAAACAACCTCACAATGAAGTACGCACTCTTCGCCACTACGGCCCTCTTGGCCATGGGTGTCTCTGCCAGCCCTCTCGCTGCCGCAGAGGCCGACTCCAACTTCGGTGGAAGCTACGGTGGAAGCTACGGTGGAAACAAGGGAGGCCAGTATGGCAACAACGGCGGCTCTTACGGTGGCCACAAGGGCGGTAACGGCGGATCGTACGGTGGCAACAAGGGCGGCAATGGTGGCCAGTACGGCGGCAACAAGGGCGGCAACAATGGAGGTCAGTATGGTGGCAACAATGGAGGTCAGTATGGCGGCAACAACGGTGGCCAGTACGGTGGTGGAAGCAGCCCACCATCCTACACCTCCAGCAGCGCTGCTCCTCCGGAGGACACTCCAGCTCCCTCTTATGGTGTGCCCACTCCCACCCCTTCGCAGTGCGTGGCCACCACTGTCACTCTGCCACCCAGCACCATCACTGCTCCCCCAGTTACCCAGACTGTCACTCTGCCTGCCTCGACCAAGACTCTTCCCGGACAAACCCTCACGCAGACGTCGACCGTCACTCTTCCTCCTACCTACCAGGCTCCCGTCACCAAGACCATCACTCTGCCTCCAGCTTACCAGTCCGCCGTCACCAAGACTGTGACTCTGCCAGCTGGCCCAGCTCAGACCATCACCGTCACCCTACCCGGCTCCACCCAGACCGTCACTAAGCCAGCTGGCCCTGCTCAGACTATCACAGTCTCTGCCACTGTGACTGCCATTTCCACCGTCACCGGTCCTGGAGTCACCAACACGGTCACCCTGCCTGCTGTTACAAACACCATCACCAAGCCCGCCGTCACCAACACGGTCACCCTGCCTGCTGTTACAGACACCGTCACCAAGCCCGCCGTCACCAACACGGTTACTCTTCCCCCAGTTACCAACACTGTCACCCAGCCCGCCGTCACTCAGACCAAGACTGTTACTCTGCCACCAGTCTACCAGGCTCCAGTCACTTCGACCGTCACCCTCCCTCCAGTCACCAAGACCGAGACCACGACTGCCACCGTCACTCTTCCTCCTGTCTACAAGGCTCCGGTCACCTCGACTGTGACCCTGCCCCCAGTCACCAAGACCGAGACCTCGACAGTCACCCAGCCCGCCGTCACCAAGACCGAGACTTCGACCGTCACCCAGCCCGCTGTCACCAAGACCGAGACCAAGACTGAGACGGCTCCTCCTGCCTACCAGCCAACTGTCACCAAGACTGTGACCCAGCCTCCGGCCTACCAGGCGCCTGTCACCAAGACCGTCACCACCACCACCACCAAGACGGCCCAGTGCCCTCCATCATACTAGACTGGACAGTCTTGACTGAGATCAATGGGATAATTTAATGGGAGTTCTCCGACTCATGGAAAAATCAAGCGTTTTGGAATATCAGTATAGCGAATTTTGAGAGATTTAGATTAGTTTCAGCAATGCGTTCAAGCCTTACGAACGCGTTCCGTAATGTCTGTTTTAATGAACAACAAGTCTTACATATCACTGTCTTTCTCCTGTCCGCCTTTTGCTTCTTCTTGCTGCCCTGAATTCAGTTGTGATCTAGGAATGCTTCATGTCGTCATTACATCCAAACACCAGGACCGTGTTACTAATTCGGAGTTGAGACTAAAATTCAAGTTATACACCTCGTCAATAAAGCCTTTGACAACAAGTCACGTGATGATAACATGCATATGTCTTCTGAGCACCACAAATAAAACAGGTGTAGTCACAAAAAGAAAAAATGAAAATTATCGCATTGTAGCTATGAATTTTTCACCATTTTCTTCTCTTCCTTCATTCAAAAATCAGACCGAGTTGTCCACGACTTACTTTCGCACTGTGAGCGCCACCGCTTTCGCCCCTAGACATTGCACATTACATTACCCTGAATGGTAAGCCGTTCCAACTTTCGAGCCTTCTTGACTCTGAACACTTTACACCAATCAAACACGCAATCCTCCACCTCCAACCAGCTACTCACCAATTAATCGTCTACGCGTCCAACATCACGTTGTAGTCAGCCATGACACGCTATCTCTCGCAACAGCACCTAGACCTCAGCAGACCCATGCAAGCTCCATCCGCGGGCAGAGAATGCTCCATCGAGCGCTCAGTCTAATCCACATCTTTCTTCATGTCCCAAATAGGTTGTCGCAGTTCTCTCGCAGATGATATGCATGGGGCCGAATCGGAAGAAAAAGGCGAATTCCCGCCGGATTAAACTGTCTTGTGGCCTTGGCCATAGGCCAAAATCGAGTCCTTCACGTGCCTAGTGGTTGTCAGCGCCGCCATTAACGCCACAGCCCCTTTCCCGACCGAGCAGGGTCCCTGAATAGACCGCATTCTCCGTGGATCTTGGGCCACACTGACTCGACCAAAGTCAGCAGCCCAGGAATGCGCTGTAATATCCTCAGAAAATATTGCTCTACTCGGCCCATGTGCTCAACAGGGTCAGTTTTGCGAAATACACAGAGCCGCATTGCCGGTCCTGCGGCGTCAATGAATTGGTGGTGGGGTCGACTACCACGCGTTAGCGATAAGAGCCCGACGAAACCGCCCGGCAGAGCAGGCGTGCTTATGTTAAACAACATCAAAGCTCTGCTTGGCCAAACTGGGTTACTTGGCGTTTTGTATACGGGCTACAGGACGTTCTGGGCGAGCTAATGGACGAATGGTGGCCAGCCATATCGGTGCTCGGCCCCCCAATCCAGGCCTCGAAGTATGTTCTGAATCGCGCAGGCTGTCGCCATGTGGAAATCCTGTAAGGACATTTACACCAACACCATCTTACATGTCCTTTGCCGTGTCGGGGTCCTGCAAAGGGGCGCGCGTAAGACGTGTTAATGCCTCAGCCTATACCGGTTCCGCCTGCTGCCCTTTGACGGTTTTCCCTTAAATGCGGCCCACCTTGAGAAAGTCTGGTTTCAGCTGTAGATTTAATGTGCCTGTATTTCTCGCCTGATGTGTCCAAGTCTTGTTACATTCTGAACTCTTAGCTTCAATCTTGCATGACCTCGGACAGCTCTGTTCCAATGAAACAAGACGCAGAGCAACCGTCTCTGTTGAGAAATATGGAGCACCTGCTCAAGGAAATCTCGAGCGATGTGTGGAGTCAGGCAGGGCAGATCAAGCCCCTCCTGGAATTGTACCGGGGCGCAGAACAAACCTATGTGGCGAATGGGATTGTGGATGATCGACAATATCTGGTATGATTTGTCCATGTTACGCTGACCCCAATCTGCCTAACCATGACTCGAAGCTCGAGAATATTATCAAGCTCGCTGCTTCCCTACCGAATGATTCGTCGTTACGCGAGAAACTCAATGGCCAATTCATCAAGACTTTGTGGAACAATCTCCAGCATCCACCTGTGTCCTACCTTGGATGCGAGTATCGGTCAGCTGACGGGTCAGGCAATGTGAGACTCGTTGTTACAAATTCTGCTCCTTTCCATTTCTAAAGCTGCTCAGGACTTGTCGAATCCATCACTCGGCGCTGCTGGTAGCCACTATGCCCGCACTGTGCCATCTCGACACATCCAGACGACAGCTTTGCCCGACCCAGCTGTTGTATTTGACAGTGAGTGTTCATTCGTTCCCTTTACTCGTGGTCTAGGACCTGACAAGAGTAGCACTGCTTGCTCGCCAAGGCCCTGCAAAGGAGCACCCCAACAAGATTTCGAGCATGCTATTTTACTTTGCCACCATCATTACACACGGTGAGTCGACTTCAAGACTTCAATGTGAAGTGTACTCATTGTCATGCAGATATTTTTAGCACCGACGAGCGGGATCCAACCAGAGTAAAGAGTTCATCTTATCTTGACCTCGGGCCCCTCTATGGCCACAATCAGCAGGAACAAGACAAAGTCCGAACATTTTCTAATGGCCTTTTGAAGAAAGACACGTTCTCAGAGGGTCGATTGCTTGGTCAACCTCCTGGCGTCTCCGCCTTGCTTGTCGCTTTCAACCGCTTCCACAACTATATTGTGACTGAGCTTGCAGAAATCAATGAGGGGGATCGATTCAGCATCCCGCCGGGAACCACGCCCGATAGCCCCGCCTACAAAGTTGCACAATTGAAGCGAGATAATGACCTCTTTCAAACTGGTAGACTGGTTACTTGCGGGCTGTACATCAACATCATCTTGGGAGATTACCTCAGGACGATCCTTAACCTGAGCCAAAATCCTGTAAACTCGGACTGGCAGCTCGACCCGCGCAAAGACTTTTCTGGCGTGGCCAGCAGCTTACAGGATCTTCCTCGAGGTGGAGGAAATCAGGTCAGTGTTGAATTCAACATGATCTACCGCTGGCACTCGGCCATTAGCCAACACGATGAGCAATGGGCAAATAGCTTCATGACCAAGGTATTTGGTGCTAACGTCGACCCGTCTGAGCTCTCGATTCAAGATTTCTTGATTGGCCTACGAGGATGGGTCATGAGACAACCCAGAGATCCCTCACTATGGACATTTGGGGATCTCAAACGTCAGGACGACGGCAGCTTCAACACCGCTGACATAGTGGACTTGCTGAGAGCTGGTACCGACAATGTCGCTGGCGCCTTCGGACCTCTGAATGTACCCAAATTTATGAAGGCTGTTGAATGCCTGGGCATTCAGCAAGGACGACGCTGGCGGCTGGCTACGCTCAATGAGATGCGCCTATTTTTCAAGCTTAAGCCTTACTCGACGTTCGACCAGGTCAACTCTGACCCGAAGATTGCAGAGACTTTGGAGACTCTGTATGGCCATCCGGACAATATCGAACTGTACGCAGGCCTTGGTGCAGAAGAGGCAAAGGAGACATACACCCCAGGGTCAGGGCTTTGCCCTGGATACACTATCTCGACTGCTATTCTGTCAGACGCGGTTGCTTTAGTCCGTGGTGATCGCCACTACACTGTCGACTACACACCTGCAAATCTCACAGCGTTTGGTTTCAAGGTGGTAGAAGCCGACTTTAGTGTGGCCGAGGGTGGAGTCATGCATAAATTGCTTATGAAGGCCTTTCCGTCGTGGTACCGAGCTAGCAGCGTCTACACCCTCTATCCCTTCTCTACCCCAGAGAAGACGCTCGAAACCATGCAGGCAAAGGGCATTTCGCACCAAGTTGAATTCACCGCACCAAGTTTTGCTGCTCCTGCGATCCCAGTCACTACCTGGCAGGGTGCTTTAGATGTCATGAGCGACGAGAAAACATTTCATGTTGCCAGTGAGTGGATTTGTTTCGAAGCCTGCGCCACTAGCTGACTTTGATCCTTGAAGGATGCCCTTCAATTTCTGATGCAGATAACCGTGATTCAATGCCCGGCGCTGGAGAAAGGGCTGATGTTCACCGATGGGCGTCAATCAAGGACTGCCTCTACGAGGATACCGACATGATGGACAAAGTTCACACGTTCTACCAGACCACGACGGACCGCATAATCCGGGAGCATAGTCGCAGGCTGGGTCAAGGCTACCAGCTCGACATTGTCAAGGAGTAAGATTCTTTCCCACCTTTGTGCTCTTGGAAACAATGCTAACAGATTTGGCTCATAGCTTGGGGGATCTGGTTCACGTTGAATTTGTAGCGAACCTCTTCGGCATCCCACTGAGCAGTGATGCTTCGAGCGATGGCGGTGATGACTACACGCCTGTAGAGCTGGCTAGGGCCTTCATAGACGTGCATGCCTATCGAAATCTCGACGAGGATTCGACATTATCCCATCAGAAGCATCAGAAACGGGCCATGGCCGAGGCTGAGCGCCTGAGGCAGGCTATGTCGTTGGTGTCGGCGCAGGTCAAGGCCGAGCAGCATCATCACGACCACATTATTTCAGCCGGCCTGCACCACCTCCTGTTTGGTGGCGGCAATGCTGATCGACAGGGGCAAGGAGAAGACGGCGATCAGCTACGCAGCCTCGGGCGCCGCATGATGCACGAGTTGCTGATGTCTTCAGCTGGCCTTGATGGCCATGGCACAGAAGACGTGACCTGCTCAAGGCTTGTAGGACTAGCCGCAGCAATGTCTGCGGCTCAGGCGCACGCCGTGAGTCTCTCCCTTTCTATCTAATAATTTGAAAAGGAGAGAAGCTGACATGAAGAAAATGTGTAGTGGGCTCAAATAGTCGATGTCTTCCTCTGCGACACTTACTACCACCAGCACTGGCCGCGCATCGAGGCGCTCGCGCGATCCGACGACCCGGCAGATTTTGAGGAACTGCAGAAATATGTGCTCGAAGGGTATTATTTTACTTCTACTTGTTCCATAATATAGGTTAAAGCTAACAGCAAAACAGGTTCCGGCTGGCAGCGCCCGTCCCTGGTGTGTTTCGCCATGTCGCCCGAACAACCGTAGTCGAGGACGGCGAGCATGTACTGCCGGCTAGACAGGGCGATTCTGTGCTCGTCGACCTGATGGCGGCTGGCAGGGATCCGTCGAAATTCCCAGACCCAGACCAGATCAGGCTCGACAGGCCTAGCGAGGCATACCGGTATTATGGCTGGAGCGGACCGCATGTATGCCTAGGACAATCGTTCACGATAGTAGCGGCTGCATCGATGCTGCAGTCTATCGCGCGACTCGACAAGCTCAGACGCACGCCTGGCCCTGCAGGTCAGATGAAGAGCAAGCTCATAGATGGCGCCACGAGGGTTTTCCTTAGCGAAGACGCGACCGAGTGGCACCCTTATCCAGTGTGTAAGTTTTTCTCCCGTCCAACTTGCCAAGTAGTGACCTTGGAAGCTGACTAAGAGATGTACCAACACAGCCAAGAAGGTCATGTTTGACGGCTTTGAAACACCGGGTCATGATATACTAAGCCAGGTGGTGCTTACTTGCCCCTCCCGCAAGGGCCATAGGCCGTTTTAGAGACTGGCCAGGTCTTGAAGAACTCAAATGGCAAAGCCGCCAGCCAGTTCCATGATGTTGGTAGGGTCAACACGGGTGCGGATGGCCGCCAGCCGAGCCGCGTTGGCACCGTACAGCTGCTCGCGCGTCGTGCCGCTGATGGCGTAGTTGGGGTATCTTGTGTAGTCGTCCGGGTAGATGCCCTCTTGTTTGGCGACGGCGGTCAGATGCGCAACAGAGGCGCGCATGGCCTCATACCAGTAAGCGTCATTCTGTGCGCCGGTCCACGCAAAGTAGAGATTCAGCTGTAGCAAATATGATTAGCCTCTTTCTTTTAAATGATCGGACAGAAATTGGACTCACCGGCAGCGGCGAGTCGGCGTGAGGGTACGCGCTGTCGGTGGCGTGCTGGCCGTAATCGCTGAGGAAAGGCTCGAGGTCGTAGCTGGCCGTGTTGCCGCCGTGCAGCAACATCTGGGATCCGTAGAACTGTCCATGTCAATGCTTGTTAGCACATGGAACTAAGAGATGGTTTTGTTTTTGGCAAAAGGAAAAAGTAATGGAGATGAAAGAGCAGAGAAAGACGGACCTTGGTCTCATTGGCCACAGCGGCGGCAAAGCCGGGCGTAATGGCTGATGTCGACAGCGTGTGGAAAGTGCCGCGCGCGTTCTGCACGAGGTTCGAGGGGAAGCTGGCGACAAAGTCGGAAAAGGTCTGTTGCTTGACAGTATTTAAACCAGGAATGCCGTCAAAGGGCTTGAAGCTGGCCGGACGAGTGGGGCCATCGTAGAAGAAGAGCACAAGAGCAAATGTGCCAAGCTGGCCACCTTCCAGAGTGGTGATGATTTGAGCCTTTGGATCGCCGCCATTCTTGAAAAAGGCGGCTGTGGCGTTGACCACGGCAGGGATCTGTGGTGTAGCATAAATGACCGTTCCGCCCTACACATGTTGTAATTAGTATTGAAGACAAAGACGAAAGAGGGAGGCCTTACGTAGACCATGGGGGCCTGCTTGTGAGTATAATACTCAGCCGAGGTAACGATTCCAAAGCGGTTCAGGCCGCCCTTGAGGGCAAAGAATAGGTCAGGCGACGAGGCGTCAACCTTCTGGATAGAGCCATCAGGCAGGACGAGATTGTAGCTCTTGACCGTATCGCAAGTTAGGCCGAACTGGTTCGTCTTCCAGGAGAATCCTCCACCGAGGGTGAAACCTCCAAGACCAGGACCGACGGTACGTCCACCGACGACGTTGTAGCCAGAGCCTTCAATCTTCTTAAACACGTCTGACCACGTCTGGCCCATGCCCAGAGTCAGTGTTGACTTGTCTGCCGAGAAAGTAATCTCATTGAGCCTCTCGAGTGAGATGTGCACGCCCGTGGTGCTGGAGAAGCCGGGGTTGGATGAGTGCCCACCGGACCGCACTGCAAAGGGCGTCCTCGAGGCCCCAACAATTTTGAGGACCGTCGACGTATCCTGTGCGTTGCCTACCTGCACGACACATGCTGGAGTCTGCGTCGATGTCGTATACCAGTGATGGATAGCTGGCTGGAATTGCAAGTTCAGGGCGTAGATGACGGCCGTGGCATTGGAAACCTGCTTGCTGATGTCCCTGCATGCTGACTCGGCCGATGCACGTGATTGGACACCGGAGGCATCAACCAATAGGGCCTGAGCCGAGAGAATTGCCGAGAGAAACAGCGACGGTGAGTGCATATTGTTGAACGTCCAGATCCTTCAAGGCCTGTATGGATGAAGCAGGGTTTCTGCATGTCGACCTTGATATAGTTCCAACAACAGCAGCGAGGACGTGCACAGATTTGCCTAGCAGAGCGAAAGCGAGGCCGCAAACGTTTGCGATTGGCCAGGCGGCAAACGGTGCTCTCTCTCCTGGCTAACGATGTGTAGCGCGGCCTAGAGAGGGTGCCTAGTGATGGCTCAGGTTAGCCCACCGAGGATTTGGAAGAATTTAGTCGTCACCTTCTCACGGCTTCGGATGAACCCGTCCAGCCACAGCATAATGTTACGGCTAGTGGCTGGTCCGTGGCAACTCCCTGCGCGGCAATTTGTGCGTATCGACAAAAAGTCTATACGACCTTTAGCCTCGGGTAGGCATGGGGAAAAGGCCT
Source organism: Erythroxylum mucronatum (assembly GCA_027563825.1). Taxonomy (NCBI): domain Eukaryota; kingdom Viridiplantae; phylum Streptophyta; class Magnoliopsida; order Malpighiales; family Erythroxylaceae; genus Erythroxylum; species Erythroxylum mucronatum. Next base: position 107,680 of record JAOSBP010126985.1, read on the forward strand.
ACACATATATTGGGTAGCCGAACCCCGTCTCACCGCGCCTATGGGATAGTTTGGCTGTGTGATCTTGTCGTGTGAGCCAGAGAGAAAGAAGCATCACAATCATGAAGTTGCTCGCGGTCTTCGCTGCTGCTGCCGTAGGTGCCCTGGCTGGGCCTGCGCAGGTTGCCCAACGCGCAGCCGGACCAGCTGTCACGATCCGCAATGGCACCGTCGTGGGTTCGACAAGCATGTCCATCGACACATTCAATGGCATCCCCTTTGCGCAGCCACCGGTGGGGGCGCTCCGCCTGAAGCCGCCACAGAGCCTCAACAAGGGCTTCGGCACGTTTCAAACGCCAGCAATGCCCAGTTCGTGCCCCAACTACATCGCCCAGATTCCCAGCGCAGGCTTGCTGGGTGGTGTGCTCCAGCTCATAGAGGGGCTGCCCTTCTTCCAGAATTTGACGGGCATGTCAGAGGACTGTCTGACGCTCAACGTGATCCGGCCCTCGGGCGTCAATGCCACGTCCAAGCTGCCAGTCATGGTGTACATTTTTGGCGGAGGCTTCGAGGCCGGCTCGTCCACCCTGTTCAGCGGGTCCAGCTTTGTGCAGAAATCCATGCAACTGGATCATCCCGTCGTGTGGGTCGCCATGAACTATCGCGTTGGTGGGTTTGGATTTCTTGCCGGCAAGGAGCTGCAAAAGGACGGCAGCACGAACCTGGGGCTGCGAGACCAGCGGCTGGCTCTGCAGTGGGTGCAGGAGAATGTTGGAGCATTCGGCGGTGACCCAGACAAGGTGACCATCTGGGGCGAGAGTGCAGGAGCCATCTCAGTCTTCTCCCAGATGCTCATCAACAGGGGAGACAACACGTACAATGGCAAGCCTCTCTTCCGCGGTGGCCTTATGAACTCTGGAAGTGCCACTCCCGCGCGGACTGTGACGTCTGGCAAGGCGCAGGCTGTGTACGATACGGTTGTCAAGAACGGTGGATGTGCAAACGCGGCGGATACGCTCAAATGTCTCCGCGCGCTGCCGTATGCCAAGTTCCAGGCCGCCGTCACCTCAGTGCCTGGCCTGTTCAACTACCAGAGTATCGACCTGGCATACGTGCCCCGTCCGGATCCTTCAAATGACTTCTTTCCCATCTCACCCGACGACGCTGCCCAGAACGCCACATTCGCCAAGGTGCCTTTTATTGTCGGTGACCAGGAGGACGAGGGCACGCTGTTCAGTCTGTCGCAGACCAACATCACAACCGAGGAGCAGCTGGTCACCTACATCGGCGACTACTTCCCTGGCGTGGACAGGAAGATCATCCAGGGGCTGGTCGACGCTTTCCCGGCAGACCCAGCGGCTGGCTCGCCCTTCCGTACGGGCCAGCTCAACAATATTTACCCTCAATTCAAGCGACTGGCTGCCATTCTTGGAGACATCACCTTTACCATGACGCGCCGCGTTGTCCTCAGCTATGCCTCGCAGCACGTCACGACGTACTCGTACCTGGCCACCTTCTTCTACGGCACACCCATCCTGGGCACATTCCATGGCAGCGATCTGGCAGTGGACCAGACCACCCTGCCTGGTGTGCCACGAGACTCGATCCTGGCATACTACATTTCCTTCATGTACTTCCTCGACCCCAACCGCATCAAGTCGCCCACCGCCTATCCCGAGTGGCCCGTGTGGAATGCCACCAAGCCCACCCTCATCAACTTTGAGGCCGACAAGGTCTCGTACCTGGCCGATACTTTCCGGCCTGCGCAGTACAAGGCGCTTCAAAACGTCTTGGGCATCCTGCGCATCTAGGACTGGTCAACTATTCGATAGGCCTGCGAGATTGGTATTGGATGAGGATGACATTCCCTTTTTCTTCTTCTCTACTTTTATATTTAGAAACAAAAATTTATGAATATACATCTTGGACCTTGCATGGTTATGTTGTTGTGTGCTTCTAAATTAGTGGTCGCTCTCAAAATAAATCTATTTGTTCGACCAGAGTAAAAGCAAACTATAGTACTCAAAGAATGTAGAGATGGATGTAGAAATAAAGAGAATGCTCTTCTTGGTACCTTTTTGTGTTGCAGAGCATAATTTTTATTGAGATTTGCATATCGTTACCAGATGCAGGAATATAACCTCTTGAACAAAAGCTACCCAAGGAATCGCTTGAGCGCCCCGCCAATGTTTTCGAGATCCAACAGGAACGTATCGTGCCCAAACAGGCTCTTGTCCTCGCCCAGCTCGACATGAGTGACACTGCGGCCTCCTGCGCGGCGCAGTGCGTCGGCTATCTCGCGCTGCTGCCACGCTGGGAACAGTATGTCTGAAGCGACGCCCATGACCAAGGCAGGAGTATTTGCAAGGTTGGCGAGGCCCTTGACGAGGTCTTCCGGCGGTGACGTTGCCGTCGAGGGCTGTGGCTGCGCCGACGAGGCCGATGATGCTTCTTCTTCGTTAGATGTAGACTCTGGCTGTTCTTCGTACGGTGTTTCTGGAAGCGCCAGCGAGCAGGCATCCTGCCCAGATCTGGCCTCTTGGTCTCGTTGCTTTAGTCGCTCGGCAAACTGACTCATATTGTCGGCACGCCGCTTGCGCATCATGTCCTGGTGGTCAGCGCCCAGGTCAAACATGTCCATGGCTTTGCTGATGTAAAGGAGGCTGTTGGGGTCGTACTCGAGGCACCACTTCTCGCCGGCGTGGTCGAGGTAGGTTTCAATGAGAAAGTCGGGGCACAAGGCTGGTGGGCGGCTTGGGTCGGCTCGCCGTCTGCCAAAGCGCTGTTCCCACTCAGGCCCGCTGCGGTACGTGACGGTGGCAATCTCTCTTGCGAGCTTCATGCCTGCGTGTGGGGGAACTCTGTTCGGATTCTTTTCATCTGGATAGTAGAAGCCACGAGCCCAGTTGGGATCGACCATGAGCACTTGACGCTGAGTGTGGCGTAGAGCGATGCTGTAAGGATGTGAACGAGCACAGCCGCTGATGCTTGCAACTTTGCCCACTCGATCAGGAGCCAGCACCCCTGCAGCAAGACTCTGCATGCCACCCATTGAAGAGCCGACCGAGGCGTAAAGACGATCTATTTTCAAATGATCCAGCAGCTTAAACTGAGCACGCACCATGTCTTCCATGGTCAGGATGGGAAAGCGTGTGGCATATCGCTCGCCATTGGCGGGGTCTCTTGCTGATGGGCCTGTCGAGCCGTAGCAGCCTCCAATGACGTTTGTGCAAATGACGAAATACTTGTTGGTGTCAAGCGGCTTGTCAGGCCCGATGAACTTCTCCCACCAGCCAGGCTTGGGGTTTGACGCCGTCGAGTGGGCGTGAGACGACGCAGACAGACCGGTGTGAAGTAGAATGGCGTTTGACCTTGACTCATTGAGCGTGCCCCAGGCCTCCCAAGCAATGTCAAATCCAGGCAGAATGCCGCCCCAGTCGAGCAGCAGAGGCTCCGAAGAATGAAAAGTCTCGTGCTCACCGCTCGTGTACGAGGGTTCTGGGCCTGAAGAGCGTGATGAAAAGCTTTCCGAGCGCGACTCTACAGCATCCAGACAGGGAAAGGACAGGGCTGGATTGCTAGAACTGGATTCCGGATCACTGCTTTTCAGCGGCTGCTGTTGCCTCTGTACAAAGCTGCGGTGAAACCTGCGCACAGGCTGGCGTTGGCCACTCGTTGATGTCGTTCGCATGGATCCGGTCCAAGTTAGAGAGTAGCACGACGAGCGCCATGTCTGGCGCCCTGCAATGGATGACGAGATACAAGCGGTTTTCAGCAAGCTGCCAGTACTTGCCATTGTGATCAGTTTCACTCCTTCAATTATTTGATATGATTAAGAATTGGACATGACGGAGCTTAGTCATGTGCTGAAGTTTGGGCGAATCTTTGCCAAGACTTGATACTGTTTTCTTTTCGGCCTAAGCCCATTATGGTTATACCTGATTTGCATTACCATTTTTTCTGAAGTTCTGTATCAATGTGGATATACCCGTTTTGCATTCTTAGTTTTTTTTTTTTTGGAAAAAAAAAACTCTGTATCAGTGTGGGTATACTCTATTTGCATTAACCTTTTATTCTGAAATATTATACAAGTGTGGGTATACCCGATTTGCGGTGCCTTTTTTTCTGTAGAGGGGGTGGCAACTGGCTTTCTGTCTCAAGGGCCGATCTCGCGCACGCTTCCAAAAGTATCCTGTCGAGTCTTGGGATCACCACCCCCACACACACAGGCCAACGTCATGACTTCAAAGCTGCCGGAATACAAGTCAGCCCTGCTCGACGCTTGCTCCTCTGCAGGCTGTCTGGCGTTTGGCACGTACACACTCAAGTCTGGACGCATCTCGCCCTACTTCTTCAATGCAGGCAAGCTCCACAGTGCCAGCCTGCTGCGAAGCTTGTCGACTGCATTTGCCCAGACGCTTGCGCAATACGACCCACCGCTGGAGTTTGATGTGCTGTTTGGGCCTGCATACAAGGGCATTCCCCTGGCTGCTGTTGTGACGGAAAAGCTTGCCACTGTCGACGAGCGGTTCGGCAATGTAAGCTACAGCTTCAATCGCAAAGAGGTCAAAGCCTACGGAGACGGCGGCAGTCTGGTCGGCTCAGAGCTCAAGGGCAAACGAGTTATTATCATCGACGATGTCATGACTGCAGGCACCGCCATTCGAGAAGCTGTCGACATCATCCAGAGCCAAGGTGGCACGCTCGTTGGCATTGTTGTCGCACTGGACCGTATGGAGAAGATGCCGCCAAAGGAGGGTGAGGATCCTGACGCGCCCAGGAGGAGTGCTATAGGCGAGGTCAGGGTACGCTATGGCATCCCAGTGCTGGCGGTCTTGACTTTGGACGACATCATGGAGAGCCTCAAAGCAGTGGGCAACGAGAATGACTTCAAGAGAATGGACGAGTACAGGGCCAAATACAAGCCAATTGAGTGAGCTCTGCATTTTCTCTTGCAAGATTGCAACATGATGGCGACTACACCACTGCATGCACTATTAGAGCTGGCTACAAGCTCTTCTTTCACGCAGGGCAAGTGGAAGCTCCAATATTACAGGAACAGGCATCCCCTAACCATACGAATATTTCAAAACATGATTCCAACATGAAATTTTTTCGAAGAGGTGGAAAATTATTCAGATCCATGCCCTTCAGAAAATAGAAGCCGTCTGATGGGGAGTAAGCGAAAGTCGCCGAATGCAGAACCTCAGAGAAAATAGTACCGTAAATCGCGTATACCCACGCTTGTGTAGAAACATAGAAAGATTATAGATATCTAGAGTAGGCCCGCTGATTCTTTATCTTACGAGGGGGATTTACCTATTTGAAATTAAATTATCTATACAAGGTCGAGCTGTGTACAGGTGCGAGCACACGGGTATACGCAATCCAGCAATGCCAGGGAAAAAAAGGCCCCGCGCCGAATCGGCAGAATCCATACGCGGGGTCCCGGGTGACCTGCTTCGAGGTGATGCTTTACGGCTTCTGCTTGCTCAAGAGAAGCCATGCTGCAGAGCTTGTCCAACGCTGTGTACGTAGATAGCCTGGAATAGAAATTGTGTGAAACCCGAAATGTGTAGAAAGAAAATAATTGCGCCGTGGACAGCAGGACGAGGAAAACCGGAGCGGGCACTTCCTCTCTCTCTTCCCCCTCGTTTTCGCCCTACTGCAAGTCTTGTAGCCCGCTTTGGACCATTGAACTCGCTACTCAAAAGTACTCGGCCCTCTGGCTCCTCACAGACTGGCCGGGTTTCCTCCTCATAAGCTTACCTTGCTGCCTCTCCAACCTCCGAGCCTGGTTTGCTTCTGTATCTAATGCAGCGTGAGGACTCACTTCGCTGGGCCCGCATCGTTTGGCTCGCTTGACCACCTCTATTCGTCATTATCCTTTCCTGATTCAGGTACGAATTGGAGAGAGTGTACTTCTTTAATCGACTGGTGGACTGACGTAGTGTTTGCTGCATAGCTCCCATCGTGTTCAATTCTCTTCCTAATTTGTCCTTTACATCTGCCGCCACATCTCCCTTACGACTCCTACAGCTACAACCACCGCCGCCACCATGCACATTGCTCAGAAGCTGAGTGACAATGAAAAGGCCGGCCGGACGGGATTCTCCTTTGAGTTCTTCCCCCCAAAGACGGCCCAGGGTGTGCAGAACCTGTACGACCGTATGTATCAGCTTGTTGTTTGCCACACACAGAGCAGCCACTGACTGCTGCTACAGGCATAGACCGCATGCATGGCCTCGGCCCAACCTTCATCGATGTCACCTGGGGTGCCGGAGGACGCATGTCGAACCTGACGTGTGAGATGGTCAAGGTCGCCCAGAATGTCTATGGATTGGAGACGTGCATGCACCTGACCTGCACCGACATGGAGACGTCACGCATTGACAACGCCCTCAGTGACGCATACAACGCGGGCTGCACAAATATCCTGGCCCTGCGAGGAGATCCTCCACGGGAGAAGGAGAAGTGGCAGGCCGTCGAGGGTGGGTTCAGATATGCAAAGGACCTTGTCAAGTACATCCGCGAGAAATACGGTGACCACTTTGACATTGCCGTCGCAGGCTACCCGGAAGGCTGCGAGGACAACTCGGACCAAGAGCTGCTGCTCGAGCACCTGAAAGAGAAGGTCGACGCTGGAGGCTCGTCCATTATCTGTCAGATGTGCTACGACGCAGACATCTTCACCGACTGGATGAAAAAGGTTCGTGCCAAGGGCATCGACGTCCCAATTATTCCTGGCATCATGCCCATCCAGACTCATGCTGCCTTCCTCCGCCGAGCCAACTGGGCACAGTGCCGCATTCCAGACGAATGGAACCAGGCCTTGGATCCCATCAAGCATGACGACCATCAGGTCCGTGAGATTGGAGCCGACCTTGTTGCACAATTTTGCAAGCGTGTCATCGAGGCTGGCGTCAAACACCTCCACTTCTACACCATGAACCTGGCTCAGGCGACCCGCATGGTGCTGGAGCGCCTTGAACTTGTCCCCGGCGCCGAATCACCCGTCGAGAAGCCTCTGCCGTGGCGACCATCGCTTGGCCTCAACAGACGCGAAGAGAATGTGCGACCCATCTTTTGGAGGAATCGTCCTCACTCGTATATTGAGCGCACCCAGGAATGGGACGAGTTCCCAAACGGCAGATGGGGCGACTCCCGATCCCCAGCCTTTGGTGAGATTGATGCCTACAACATTGGCCTCAAGGGTACCAACGAGAACAATCGCAAGCTCTGGGGAGAGCCACAGAAGCTGCGTGACATTTCGGAGCTGTTTGTCAACTACATGAGAGGCAAAGTCCAGAGTCTGCCGTGGAGCGAGAGCGCCATCACTGGCGAGGCTGACGTCCTGACGGAGGGTCTGGTCAATCTCAACAGCCGTGGCATGCTCACCATCAACAGCCAGCCTCCAGTTGATGGAGTCAAGTCATCGCATCCTGTTTATGGCTGGGGCCCACGCAATGGCTATGTTTATCAGAAGGCCTACCTCGAGGTGTGGATAAGCCCAGAGATCTTTGGGACGCTCATCGAGCGCATCGAGAAGAACCCAGACTTGACCTTCTACGCAGTCTCCAAGCAGGGCGACCTGCAGACCAACACGCCCAACGACGGCGCCAACGCCGTCACATGGGGTGTGTTCCCTGGCCAGGAGATTGTGCAGCCGACCATTGTTGAGACCGTCTCGTTCCTCGCCTGGAAGGACGAGTTCTTCCGCCTCGGCGAAGACTGGGCCCATTGCTATGATGCCGGAAGCCCCAGCCGCAACCTCATCGACACCATGGTCAACAGCTGGTACCTAATCAATATTGTCAACAATGACTTCCACGACGCACGCGGCATCTTCCCCCTATTTGAGGGCCTGGAGCTCAAGGGCCTTGACCAGACTCCCGCCGAGCTTGCAGCTGCCGCCGGTGTGTCTCTGACCAACGGCCACCAGGCCAATGGTGAGAGAGTTGACGTGCACGCCGTCAACGCCCACATGTTGTAGCTGGCGTTCCCTCTTTATCGATGGCGCCATTCCGAAGAATATTCTCTCCCAAAAAAATTGACTTGAACGTCCTTCCAAAATATATTTTAATTTTCAACACACATATACACAAACACACATCGGCCGCTGCAGCAACCGATGTTGGACGAGTAACGACAGCGGCATCAACTTGACCCTGATACCCCCACTTCTTAAACAGAAGGCAGAGAGACTGGAGTTTTTCCTGATGGGCATTATGGAGAGGAGCATGATGAGGTGAAAGGTAAAAGGGGAGAAGATCAGATATTAAAATTGACAAGGGACACTCAGCCCTGAAATATGCAAGATTGACATTAGGAACCTGCTTTCACACCATGTCTTTCTCCTGTGATTTGTTCTTGTCGTCTCCTTGCTGCTGGGTTGTTCGTCCAGTGCCAGGAAATTCAGGACTGCCGGCTTTTTGCCGTTCGACTTTGTCCGGGTATGGTGCTTGCTGTAATTTGATGTCGAGATCCTTAGTCCTCGTCTTTGGTCTTGTCTTCTCCTCCATGTCGAGTCTGGTTAGTTGTCTTGTCGTGCCCCTCTTCGTTGGCCCTGGTCTTGATCTTGTCTTCTTCTCCAGAGATCTCATGATTGCTGTCGTGCTGCCCGTCTTTTTCTTGCGTCCCGGTCGGGTTGTCGCTGTTGGAAGCATTTGAAGCAGCTTCGGCCTCGGCCTTGTCAATGGCGCCCAGCAAGAAGCTGATGGTCCGGTCCCGCGCTGCCTCGACACGGCGCAGCGCCTCTACTGACTGACCGGCGTATTTCGAAGGTTGGCCTCCTTGCTGCTGCTGTGAAGAAGATGGAGACCTGCTGTTGTCTACTCCACCACTATGAGCAGCAGTAGTCTGATCTTGAGAGCTGCTCACTGATTTGGCGTGTTTCTTCTCCGCCAGCAACTCCCTTAAAACAGCAATGCTGCCGTCGCGCCGTTCGATCACGTCAATCAAACGATCCTGCTGCGCTTGCTGCTCCTCTTCGCTGACCTTTGGCTTCTTCGGCAGAGTCTCGGTGCGCTGAATCTCCTGCGCCGCGATAATCGCCCGCCGTGCGCACGCCTCAATGTGCGCAAACCGCACTGGGCCCAGCATGACACCACCCCACCAGCGCGCCACGACGACGCTGCCCTCAACATTCATGGCATCCAGAGTCTGGGCGAGGGTGGTGCCGCCTCGCGATTCGCCGTCGTCGTCGTGCCCGCGCTTCAGTGTTGGCCTGCCTGCAGTGAGCGTCTGCTGAGACGAAGGCACGCGCCACGCCGCCATACGGTGCGTGGCATCCTTGAAGTCCGACAGCGCCTGCAGCTCCTTGTGGTTGCGCTCAAAAGAAAAAGCAGCAATGAAAGTCGATCCGCGGTCGATAATGGGCGGCGACGTGAAGACGTTCTGTTGTTCATCATCACGGGGGCGCTTCGGGCGAGACATGGCTGCAACGGCGCCGCATCTTCTTGTGGCTATTTGGTCTTCACTATTGATGCCTACTCTGCATGCTGTCTAGACGTTTGAAATATGTCTGGAGATGAGTTTGTCGTGAAGAAAAGCAGTCACCTAATGGTGATTTCTGAGGTCTAAAGTTTGGAAGTTGAGGTCGAGCTTGGCGCTGCTCCTTTTTCCTCCTTCGAAAGCATGATTCCCCCAATTCACTAGATGAGGATGATGATTACCAGGTTGATGAGAATTGTTATCACAAACACCAAGGAATCTTCTCAAGAGCAAAGGTAGACGGAGGGAACGGTTATATTGCGTCTGTCATTAACCTTCTTCGCCCTGCCTTCTCCTATGTACAAGAAAAAAAAATTCATACAGAGATTCGTCATAGATGCCTTTAAAGGTTTCAGATACCATGAAAGAGATGGAAAAGGAGATCTAGTTCAGCGGCGTACTGCCCGCAAAGCTGCCCTGGCACAGCAGCATGTCGATGCAGTTGCCAAACAGCGCAGACGCCTCGTGCAGCAGCTGCCAGCGCGTGTCTTGAAACAAGTCGCGCAGCGTCATGAGCAGACCGACGCAGCTGTTGCGACGGCCGACGTACTTCAACTCGTCGGCGCTGCCGACACCACCGACGCGGCGCAGGAAGAGGCGCATGTCTTGGATCTTGCTGAGCCGGCTGATCATTGGCGGGGGCTGCTGTTTGCCATTGCCAGTCCCTGGACCGACCACTGGCCCGTCGAGGGCAAAGCCAAAGCAAAAGACGATGAGAGCAGCATAAAACAAGATCCATGGCCGGTTCAAAAGGTCATCCTCACGAGCGCTGTAGTCGAAGCGGTCACGAGGCGCACCAGCAGCAGCAGGGGTTCTAGGCCGTGGATCGCCAGCTTGACGGGTACTGCCTTCGATGAGATCGCTCTCTTCTGGCATGAGCACTTTCCTCAGAAAATGGAGCGCGTGTAGGGTGGCTTCTCGTGCTCGAGCTGAGGGCGCCCAGATCTCCTTGATGCGGCGCTCCGCGGCAATGCGGTCCTGCGGCGTCACCTTGCGTCCAAGCTGCGAGGGCGCCCCAGCAAAGATCTGGGCGTCGACAATGTCTACATGCAGAGACATGTGCGCCAAGTGGTGCATGACGGTCCTCGACTCGAACACGTTGCCTTCGTACTCTGTGGCGGTGGATCTGCGGGCTGAGCTTGATGTCGACAGCGACAGCGACTCATCAAAGTCGCGCTTCCAGAAATTGAAGGCTCTTTTCAGCGACGTCTTCCATTTCTCCTCACCGCCAACGATGGGTGCAACTCCAAGCGAAGTAACCTGCAGGTCGCGCTGGGACATGTGCCAGGACACTGACAACAGTCCGGCCATGAGGATCATTCGACCAAAAGTATTCGTCGAGACTTTCTGCCCGTTGAGCGTCTGCTTTAGCGAATCGAGAAAGCCTGGTCGCTTTTGGCCTTTTGAGCGCATGGCGGCCTCGACCCGAGCCACTGCGGCCGAGTCGGTGTTGGACCAGAGCTCTTCGTTGCAGGGGAGCGGCAGACGCATCTCGTGCACGGCCATGACGGCAGCGTGGCCAAACATGATTGCATGGGTCGTGTCCATGACAAAGGCGGCCAGCACAGCGCGCCGTGTGGCCTCCTTGGCCGCCCATGTGAACCACCATGTATCTGAAGGCTGTGCAGACCGAAGACGAGAATGTCGTGGAGGCAGAGACTCGTTCCACGTGCGATCTTCAGGCTCGACTGCTGACTTGCCCGCAAGGAAACTGCCGCGACGCATCAGAGTCAAAGTGGTGCCGTGGTGGATGTGTGCCCGCTCGTGCATTGTGCGTGTCGTAGCATACATCTTCTCGTAAAACTCGAGCAGCAACAGACTCTGGAACATCCACAGCTTGGCAGGAGGCTGAAAATCTGCGTGCTTGAAGAGTGCCCAACGGAGATGCCATGACAGGAATGAGGCCAACTCGGCACAGGCCTGCGTCACCTCATGGCCATGCACCCGTTCGAGGCAAGATGCTCCAAGAGCCATCATGGCTACAAGCAGCAGGTTCGGACTTGCTTCGGCGTCAAACGTTGGTTTGTGGAGGATGGGAACTTGCGGGTGGAAGTGGCTCCAGTACGAGGCGAGGTAGGTCTGTATCATGCCCAGCGATAGAACGTGCGTGGACCGTGTCTGGTCGCCTCTGAGGAACTCGTGCTTCTGCTTTGCACCTGGAGAGTGGTCCTCGTCGTCAAACTTTGCTATGATCAGGTCAATCAAGGACCGGCGCTTTTCTTCCGACAGCGTCGACTCTGGCTGCGACGTGTCAAAGTCGACAATGGCGGACAGCGACATGGGATGCGGAGGGGACGAGGCTTTTTGCGAATTTCGCTCTTCGGGATTGGAAAAGTCTTGCAGAAACGAGGGCGACATGTCGGGAATGTCGCTCAGCATGACGCCGTCAAACGTGGTGAACATGCCCGACTGCATGATGTCGTCCTGCTCGAAATTTTCATTGCCAAACAGCCAGGCCGTCGTGTCATCAGGGTAGAGCCAGCGATCGGCCTCGTTGCTGAGAGACGACGCTGCGTTGAACGGCGTGGACAGTGCGGCGGGAGTGGCGGCCCCCAAAGTTGCATCTATCGAGTTGCTGTTGCTATTGTGGTGTGAAGCAAAATTGTTACGAGGATTAAATTGGACATGGTCGTTGCGTGTCGACGTGTCAGACCATGCCGGGGATGGCAAGGAGGCGCTCTCAAAGGAATTCTGGGTCAAGGTGCGAGACGGCTGCCGTCTCATGGAACTGGCAGGGGTCTGCACTGTTGAATCCTGTACCAGGCTATCTGCAGAACTGGTTCGAGCAGGCTTGGGGGCAAGAACCGGTGGAGGCATCTGTGTCGGTAGCTGACCGGACGAGGCACTTCTAATGTGCTTGGTCTCTGTGCTGTTAATCTGCAGGGCTTCTGGCGTCTCCAAGGAGAAGACGTCTCCTGTTGACGACGATGACGGTCCTTCCTCAGCGACATCGTTTGCCAGAACCGAGTTGCGAAAATGAGGCCGTGTCGAGGGCTTGTGCAGTGGATGGGTCGAATGGCGTTCCTCGTGACGGATGCACAGATCCTGCCGCACAAAGGTGCGTTGACATCCAGCATACTTACAGTGGAAGATTTCCTTTGGCTCATCTGCATTCTGTCTGTCAGTTTGGGGTGGGGGAACAAGAGCAACACCAGGATTGGCCAAATAGACGCACGGTTTAGCTGATGTCGGTACAGGTGCTCTGCCCGTGAATACGCCTTGCCGCAGCCTGCGACGGTGCAGATGTGTTTCTGCTCGGCGTCACGCTTGGTCCTCTTGCGTTTGCGAGGATTTGGAGCCTCATCCTGGGTTTGCTGAGCGCCCTGCGCCGTTGGGGACTTTGACGTGGCGGCATCTGAGGCATGGCCAGGCGAGCCATCGGGCTTGTAGGCCATTGCTGCCCTCTAAGGGGAAATTTCACATGTGGATTCTCCTTCGGCAAATGTTGCCTCTTGTCCTTGTTTCAAGAAGGCTTAGCAAGCAAGAATGAAGGCGAAATGTGACCGTGAGTGAATGTCGAGGCAAGTGTGGAGCCGACAGTAGCCGCAGGGACGCGGCAGCGCAACGGTTGGAGGATTTTTTTTCCCTGTTGGCTTGTAAAAGAGCTAGAATGCGCCTAGAAGCAACCTTCTCCGCTTCAGAAAAAAAGAGCGGCTCAGTGGGCAACTGACGTTTAAAAAAAAGGCAACCTAGTACGCGGCAGCTGAGTGGCTGGAGATGATCACGAGCGGGGGCGCAGCAGTACAATATAGAATGATAATCAGTGACATGGAACAAAGTCGGCCTAGCGCTATTCATTACATCTGACTATCTGCTTATGTTTCATAAGACGCATCGACCTGGCTCAGATTCGAGAATGGTCTTGACACGCTCCAGGTAGACACGCGCTCGCCGCTCCTCGCCCTTTCTGGCCACCAGGCTGAAGAGGTTGTCGTCGTCTGGCGAAGCAACCCCTGCCGCTCCTCTTCTGACTGGCCGCAGGGGAGCAGCCTTCTTGCTGGGCCCAGCCAGGACGTCAATAATGTCCATTGGCTTTGTGAGCGGCACTGCTGCCGTCACTGGGCCAAGCGCGGTGACTTGAGGTGTATACCTGCCCCGTGAGGTTCGCTTGACCTTGTCCAAGCCCAAGACAGCATCAAACAGCTCGTCAGAGCTGGGTGCGCCCTTTGCGACTGGCAACCTCTCGTTGGCAATCTCTGACGCTCGTGCAATGATGGTGGAAAGTGGTAGTGTGACACCCAGCGATTCTTGTATTCTGTCTTGCAGCTCGTAGACGGCAGACAGCGAGACAGGCACTGCAATCTCAGTGTCTGGCTCTGGTTCTGGCGTTGCGTCGACTTTGGTTTCTTTCTTTGCCTCTGCCGCAGGTGCCTTTGGTGGCGCGATCTTGATATTGCTCAAATCGAGGTGTCCGCGCTCTGCGATACGCTTCGACTGATTGGCGGCATAGTCGGACTCGATTTGACCAAGGTATGCGAGCACGTCGCCCTTGAGCAATCTTCCGGCAGGTCCGCTGGCTGGGATCTTGTTGGCGTCCTCTTTGCTCAGGCCATGCTGATGGAGCAGCATCTGCACTGAAGGGTATAAGGGATATGTCTGAACCTTGGCTTCTCCGGGAGGGGCCGATGATGGCTTGCTCTTCTGCTCTTGATTCTTTTCGGGTTGAGATTGTTGCTGGGGTTCTTCCTTCTGTTCCGACTTGCTGCTGCCGCTGCTGCTGCTTGCCGATTGAGATGGCTTGTCCTCTGGCGGTATTTCAAGCGACGACAGATCGTCCCCTGTTTCGGCCAATACAGCTATCCGTTGGCCCACTTGCACTCCCTTGGAGCCATCCGATTGTGTGATCTTTGCTACGATGCCCTCCTCTTGTGCTTCGACATCCATGGTCGCCTTGTCCGTCTCAATCTCGAGCAGCACGTCGCCCGGTGCAAACGAGTCACCCTCCTTGACCTTCCACGAGGCGATGTTACCTTCAGTCATTGTGGGCGAGAGGGCCGGCATGACAAAGTTGGAGGCCGCCCATGCCGGTCGTGTGCTGGCAATGCCTGTAGCTTCATGTTAGGTTCTTCCCGTCGAGTCTTGGTGAATGTAACATACCTCTGGCTTGCAAGACCCATCTCGAGTATGGGCCACGGCCAGCCGTCCTGGCCAGCTTGTGCAGCATCGCTGGCCCTCGAATTTCTGTTCGGAAGCTTGGTGAAGAGAGAACTGCTACTAAGCGGAGCTGTATGCTCACAAGTGTTGGGCGGGAGCTCTTTTGGCGTTCGGCGGAATCGGCGCCGCCGCCGAGCAATGGGACGCCCAACAAGCCTCCGCTGTCGACTTGGCTTTCATCCTCCGTTACAGGAATAATGCAGAACTTACATTCTCCCAATTTCAAGCTTAAAGATGCGTTTCAAGAAGGATTGACATCAACGAGTATACTTCATTCATCACCGGGTATGTATAGTACACATAAGGCATAATCGAACAGAATTTATATTCCAAGACTATCGTGGCATTTAACGTTATTCCATCATTAATGTTCAATTCAAGATGCTCCATCTATCCAGTGGCCTTTGCAAAAGCTTAAGCTGGTGTGGCAGTAGGGGGTGTGACGGTGCTGGTGAAGGTGAGCGAGCACAAGTTGCCACTGGCACCGTTTGCAGACTGAGGCAAGCAGGTCGTGGTCGGGATGGGCGTTGGCTTGACGCTGGTGCTTGCGCTGATGGGCGTCGCCTGCAGCGGCGCCACCTCAAACTCCTTTGCGATTTCTGGCGTGGTGAAGTAGAACTGCACAGATCCGGTCAGATTGTCCTGGTAGGTCGAAGGCGCGCAGAATGCAACTGGCTCATTGTCGGTAATGTCGCCTGCAGTGCATCCGGTAAAGTAGCCCTCAACGCAGCCGACTGAAGGCTCAAAGATGAAGAAACCAGCATTGCCTATCTCCAGGCACTGTGGGCGCTCGAGGTCGTCGTTTGGTGGCACGCCATATGTGATGTTTGTGGTGATGGGGAACGTTGCGTTGACGGCCGTTCCAATGACAGAGAAGAGCTGCTGCAGTTGCGGCTCGCTGATGTCTGTAATGTTACTCCAGCCGTTGAGTCTGACCGATACTCCGCTCTCGATGGTAGGCTTGCATAGTGGTCCGGTGTTGCCCTCTGGAAGGCAGGGCGCTGAGGTCTGATTGGCGAGCGCCTCATCGCACACGATGCCGCCCGAAACCTGGAAGGCTTCCTGCAGTGCGATTGTGGGGTATTCCGCGCTGAAAGGTGTCTGGTGAGTCCCTCCACGGTCGGTGTAGGTCCTGATGACGGGGTGGAAGGTCGAGCAGGCAGCAAATGCCGTCGAGGTCAGAGCCGACAGGGCCAAGATGAGGTTAGATGGGGCCATGATTTAAGGTTGTGGTCTTTGTTTGATGGTAATGGAAGATGTGGAGCAAGTTGGAGCCTCTTGTGAGTTTATATGCTTTGGTTGTCGCAAAGCCGATTCTAAATTTGAAACAATTGCGGCTGATGCGTACTATAAGAACATGCCAGAGATCGTCATGTGCTATGGTTGCATTCCTCGCTGGTTGGGGCCATACGCGAATAACGGCACAGGCTTCTGTGAGATTCATTGGGGGCTTTCACATCACACGTCATGCTGTAAGATGGGCCTTGGACCCTCGCTATTCTCCAAGACTGCGTTTTGATTCTCACCCTCCTGATTCCAAGGAAAGAATTCTTTCGCGTATGGGTTTCGCGATGAAGTTTGTCGGCTGGTCCAGCGTATGAGGTCACAATGTCATCCTGAATGCAACGGCGTTGCACCAATGAGCGTAGTCTCCGCGCCATCTTACAGGGCTAAAAATGAAGCAATGTGGCTGAGCTAATGCACAGGCCGGGCTAAGAATATTCGAAAGGAAAAAGAGAGGCATTATATGCTGCATTGATCTGCCAGCTACTTGCCGAACTAAGTTTGCCTCAGAGGTCGGAAGCTCCGAAGCTGCATACAAGAGGGCATTCAGTTGCCAAAAATGCCTCTGCTAAGTCTTTGCAGATGATCATGTCTATGTTACAGGCTCAACAGAACTTCACGCTGCCCACTGTCCGCCTACTCGTTTGAGGTATTTCATGAACTTCCACAGCCCCACCGCGTGCTCTACGTTTCCCTCTGGATCTGTGACTTGCTCCGGGAAGGCGATTCCAGCGCCGTAAAGCTGCGGTATTTTTGATCCTGCGCCGTCGACAAAGCCACCCGTCGTACTTTCATACAAGGCGTCTTGTATGCGTCGTCCATCCCTTGATAATGTGGGTAGCGAGTTTCTGGCGAATCCGGTCGCCCGTATTATGTATTGACATTCAGGGAGTTCTGAAGAATAGACATTCTTCTCCTGCCCTGGCCTGAGGGCATGCTTGGTGATGATTTTGCCAACTTCGGAGCTCGCAAGCTTCGAGTCCTCCAGGTTGTCCCGCGCAAAGTCAGCTGCTATGCCTTTAAGTCCTGTGTTGTCCCGCAGGATCCAGCCGTCTTTGGGAACAGCATATACTAGTTGACCTCGCGAAAACCATTTGACGCGTAGATGCGGATGTGTCGAATTGGCAAGATTGAACAGGTTAAGCAAGCATAGAATAGCACTGTGTGAGCTGCCCACAACGGCGACTGTTTGTTTTGTTTCAGCCGCTATGTGCTTAGCCAAGACCGAAGGCTTCAATGCCACATAGAGATCAATATTGTCAATGTCAAGGCCAGCGACGGGTATCTGAACCTCGTTGGGGTGAGAGCCTGTACAAAGCACTAGTCGACTTGATGGAAGTGTCTGCAGCTTTGAGCTCTGAGGAGACCCAACTCTGTTCTCGATGACCCAAGAAGATGATTCGCTTTCCCAATTGGCTTGCGCAACGCTCCCTTGCAAAAATTCCACTTGCAGATTCTCTCGCATGCCGCTGGTCAACATGTCGACCATGTCCGCTGCCTTTGATATCGAGCAACCCTGGTCCTGTGGCAAGTCCTGCAGAGCTGTAATGGCATTTGGCTTTGGCGTCCTCTCTGAAATCTCTCGGAATGACTTGACCGCCTCGGCAAAGGCTAGAAACAGGTTGACTTTGGTGTTGCTGGGCACTTCTCGCCACTCACGCCCAAGATTGCCAGCTCTAAAGGCTGGGTCAATCCACAGCACCTTTCCTGGCACTCGATTTTCTAGCAGCGTGCCCACAACTGCAAGTCCCGCAGGTCCGGCACCAGCCACCACTGCGCCATAGCTGTCCGATGCATGCGTGGCAAGATATCTACAGCCGTGGAATCTTAAGAGACTTTCTCTATTAAAATTTGGCTGGCGAATTCGACCTCCATGCGAAGGGAGAGCTGGCGCTCGCCCTCGCAGAATCATTCTGAGGATATGGCACCCGTCTACTGTCCAATTTGAAATTCGGGTTGACAAGTAGGAGAGAATGAGTAATTGGAGGAAGCGAACGGTGACGCGAGCGCCAAGCACTGAGGCTCAACGTCGGCTGGCTCTCCTATTCTTCACCTCCTCCATAGTGCAGCCGATCGGCACCATTCAAAGCTTGTGAAGGCCCTTTGGCAATCAAATTAGCTCACTCTATCTGATTCAAGATGAAGTAGTTATTACATTGGACCAGGTTTGGCCAGTTTACGCTAAAAAGCTACTTTGAGACTGCCTCACTGTATCCATGACCTCCAAGACTCAGCAAGATGGTAAGACACGTGCATTATTCTTGGTCCTCCAAGCCAAGGAAGACCAATCTGGATTCGTCTTTATTACAGCCAAGAAATAGGCTATGTAATCTTGCTTCAATTTGAGCTGACTTCAGAGCTTCTCCACATGCTGGCGTTCAAGCTTCACATGACTGCACCAACAGGCACTCAAATGTCCCAGAAATTCAATTCAAAAGACTGCGCCGTGCAGCTTACTCGTACGGTCAATTGAGGGTTGAAACTCGCCTCAAACAGACCAGAGCGGTGTTCTGGAATGGCAGGTCAGGTAGGACGATACGACAAAGACGCTCGGACGAATGCTACTGCCTTGTTCTGCTTGCTCAGTGCGGCCTAATGTCCTAAGGGAATGTTCTCATAAGCTTCATGATGTAATTGAACTTTTGAGTCCATTGCAGGTTCGCAGCCCAAGTGCCTTTATCTCGCTTCAGGAACGCCACATGAGACAGTGTATCGAGCCAACGCCAGCGCCAAAGTCATGCGAAAAAGGTGTCATGGGTATAACTTCAATGCAGAGGGCAGAATCAAGGGCACCATTTGACCTGGACCCGCCCCCGAACCCTTCACTCTCTTCAAACGCATAGACGGCTTGTTCTTGAATTGAACACTTTCAATTCGGCTGAGGTGGCACAAGACTGGTTGGCCGACTCTCAAAGGCTGTCTGCAAAAGACTGCCTATAACGGTTAACCATTCAAACGAGAACAGCGCAATTGCCAAACTTTACCGCATGTACACGAGCTGGGCCTGTTTGTATATTGGGAACTGGAGTTCACATTTCAGCCAAAAGGCCCAGATCTGCCTACTGAATCTGTATAAAATGCTCTACACGATACTGGCCTTTGATCTTTCCTTCTCATCCAATCAAGCAGAAGGAAAGAGGTGGCGCTACGCAAGGCTCGCCAGCCTCGCACTCTGACCAGACCGGTGTGGCTTCGCAATCGACGCCGCCTGGCCTTGTCTCTGTACGCGGGCCCCGCCGCCTTGACCCGCATCTCATGTATCAACATTCACGCCCAGCGATGGCTGCTAGGATACCAAGCCTCATCAGTCTGGATCGGACGGATGAGCTCGTCGTCGGGGTCTTCCAATCCATTTGGCTACATGTCTTAACGAAAGCCGTACCATTGAATAACAATCACTAACTAGCAAACGTGATTCCATCGGCTGCCTTGGGTTAATGCAAGGGACCTCTGTGGACTGCAATGTGAGGATGTCTGGCTTACTGCGGCAGAGGGGACTTCTAGACCTGTCCAAAGGGAACTGAACGCCATGTCCAGCCACATTTGTCCGCCAAGGACACTGTCTGCATTTGGACAAGACAGATCGACTGTATTGGACACACAGACTTTGCCAACTCGAATCAGTGGAAGAAATGGGGCAGCCTAGTGCCATCTCAGCAACCCTTGCGGCTCTTCACTTAGCTCAACTGCTGACATGGCATGACACGCAAGTGGAATACAATGTCCAACGCTTTAGTCTTCTCCTTGGCGGATAAATCTGGGGAAGACACATGGCGCATGCGGCACCAGTTAAAAATCAACGTTAACCTCGTGGCGCGCTGGATTTTTTGAGGCTGCAAGCTACTGAAATCGTGGTGCGGGCGCCATCGGAGCCATTGGATAGACCATTGCAACCTATTGCTAACACATTTTGCGTATTGGACATGCCTGAATCCCTGGCCCATTCAGGATCTCACCAACACCCCCTCGCGCTCGGTCTGGATTTCTTCTGGCAACCCCCGTTACCTGTTGCATCGAAAACACTGTTGCCCGCAGCAATCCCAGCTCTTATGAGGCTGATCTGATTCTGCGCCATGATTGCGGCCTGCGTCTAAGCCTTTACACGCATCGTGATGGTACAGGTCTTCCAATGTCCGGCCGTGTTTAAAGCTCGTCAAGATGGCCAACCAGACACGACGCGGCTTTGTCTGCCTGGCTCAGATCTAACGATCGAGGCGTACGTCAGGTGAAATAAGGGAAAGGGAGCGATATAAAGAGTCTAGAGGTCTCCATGAATAACAGGCGATCCTGAGTGCCCAGACCGATTGTTACCATTGAGGATGAAGACATCTCTCATTCTTTCGGCCATTGCCGCTCACGTTTCTGCCTTTCCATTTGTTGCCGATGCGGCTGGTGTAGACGCTTCTCTCCTCCGCCGGCAGCAGCCTGGTGGACCCGAGACCTGCCCCTTCAACCCCATACACCGTGGACCTGCGCCCATCACCGTCCAGTATCCCTACTGTGGCGCGACTGGTGGCAAGCCAGGCGTCTTCCCTTGTTTCAACAACCGTGTACCTGCCCTTTATGACGCGGCCCACGCATTCAGCCCTCCTGGCCCTAATGACATCCGTGGTCCATGCCCAGGCCTCAATACCATGGCCAACCACAATGTAACTCTAGTCCTAACCAGCAGCCAAGACAAGGGACTGATTATTCTGTTCTAGTTCATAAGCCACGATGGCATTGCAACCTTCAGTGAGCTGCTTGATGCACAACAGAATGCATTTGGCGTCGGTTTTGACTTGGCCAACCTGCTCGCTGTCATTGGCGTTGCCCTGACTGGAGATACCGTGACCACCAAGGTCAGGTGAGTTGCTTTTGTGTTCGCACAGGCTGTATCATGTTTGACATTTTGGCATGTAGCATTGGCTGCGACGCAACCAGTAGGACTTCGGCTGTCACGGGAGCACGGTCAGGCCAGCCGGGCCTTGATGGACACAACGTGAGTTGGCCACCCACTGACGGGACCCTGCTTGCTGAGTAGAGGACGCAGAAATTCGAAGGCGACACGTCGCTCTCGCGGAACGACTTTTTCCTCGGCCCACCGGTTGGCAATGACTTTTCGTTCAACGCCACCCTGTACAAGCAGCTGAGCAACAACTGCCAGAACAACTGCAGCCGCAACCAGATGGCCTTCTCCAGATACCAAAGGTACCAGCAATCGCTCAATAGCAACGGGAACTTTTACTTTGGTCCCAAGTCGGTGCTCTACTATGGTGGTGCATCCTTTCTCTAGTGAGTCGACATCTTCAGCAAAACCTCGTCGATGCTGCCACTGACACAAAAAGCACAGCCAACTCTTTCCCAGTCTAGGAGACAAGGGGATCCCCAACCAGGCAACAATGGACGCTTTCTTTGTCAATCAAAGGTTCCCAGACTATTGGTACTCGCGCCAGATGCCCCTTACCATCGCCGACGTCTCCAGCGAGATCGCCCAGCTGTACCTGGCATATCCCGTGGCGTTTGGAGGCAACACAGGCCAGCCGAATACCTTTGTGGGCGCAGGCACCTACGGTTCATACATCACGTCAAATATGCTGCAGGCGACTCCCCAGGGCATTCAGTGCCTCCTGTACCAGCTGGCTACCGACAATACGCCTTCGAGTCTGACGTCGTACACCAACGTCTCTCAGGCCAACTTCCAGTGGGCTGCACAACAGTTGAATCCCATCTATTCGCAGCTGGGTCTTCCCTGCCCACGTGAGTACTCTTTCCATGCCAACTCCACTTTCCGGTGCAGAGTGCTGACACAAGACAGTGAGGTTCACCTAATCCTCATGGCACTTGGACGTCGGGAGTTTGGAGAGGATGGAGGAAAGACTGTCTTTATTCGTTTTTAGTCAGCTGTATGCTTATGGTTGTAAGCGATCTGATCGCCAATTCAAGCCAATTTGTCTCTGTTCTGTTCTTGGCGCGGAGCCTCGACCGCATCGACTTTGCCGTTTTGCGAAAATGCTTGAATCTTGATGTGCCGTGGGGTGCGGTCTAGCCCAACATCAGCCGGATTTTTCTGCATCCATCTGCATGAAATTTCTTCTCCCATTAGCTTTTATATTTAATGCATTGACACCATTACCCTTGCGCCACTTGCCTTCCTACTTGTTACCTGCATCTACAAAGGGAAAAAAAAAACAAAGATACTTCGCTGCGCCATTGACGTCGCTGCCAACGTTTCGGTCGTCGGACCCAACTCCGAGCACCTCGAATCCCAGTCTTTTGCGACTACCAACCATGTCTGCGCCTGGGCAAGCCGGCAAGGATGAAGCCATTCGCACCAGTGCCGTCGAATACTACCCAGTCGAGGCCAAGGGTGAGCATGCCGGCTCTTCTCGAAGCTCGCCCGCGCCACTCGACGCCTCCGACCCAAACACGCCCCGGCACGGCGAGCCAGAGTTAGTCAATGGCGGCAACGATGTTCACTCGCCGGTGGAAGAGCAGAAGAGGAACCTGTTCAGTGCTATCCGCTCAGGCCGGCACCAGTGGTTTGCCTACATCAGGACAAAAGAATTCTGGATTGTCCTGGCTCTTGGGTATGTTGCCTGTCTACACTTGACTGTGAACCAGAACTGACGATTCTCAAAAGGCAGGTTCTGGCGTTGTGCCTTACGGGCACAAATACCTTCTCGTCGCTGCTAGTCTTAGTCAATGCTTCCATGCCAGCCCTTCAGACACTCTTCAACTACGTCCTGCTCAACTGCATCTACACCTCATACACCATCTATCAGTATGGCTTCAAGAAGTGGGCCAACATGATCTTCACCCGGGGATGGAAGTACTTTATTCTTGCATTTCTTGATGCTTGCGGCAACTACTTTTTCGTGCTTGCCTACCGCTACACGAACCTTCTCAGCGCGCAGCTCATCAACTTCTGGGCTATTGTCGTCGTCGTCATCGTCTCCTTCACAGTGCTGCGCGTTCGATATCGCATCACCCAGTATGCTGGAATCCTCATCTGCATCGGCGGCATGGGTGTTCTGCTGGGCTCTGATCACATCAACGGCTCCAGCATCAGCGGCGGCTCCGATGAGCTGAAGGGTGATCTTTTCTGCCTGGCTGGCGCAACATTCTACGGCTTGTCAAACACGTTTGAGGAATTTCTCGTGTCCAAAGAGCCAACATATGAAGTCATTGGCCAGCTTGCCTTCTGGGCGACGCCAATCATGGGCGTCATTGCTGCCATCTTCGACCGTGACGCTATCAAGATGGCCCAGTGGACTCCCAAAGTCGGCGGCTACCTCATTGGATACACTTTGATCCTATCTCTGTTCTACTCTCTTGCTCCTCTCATGTTCCGATTGGGCAGTGCAGCCTTTTTCAACATCAGCCTGCTCACTGCAAACTTCTGGGGCGCCATCATTGGCATCCACGTCTTCCACATCCCCATCCACTTCATGTACCCCATTGCCTTTGTGCTCATCGTCGTGGGTCTGACTGTATACTTCATGTCTGAGAGCCTTCTGGGAGAGGCTAAGAAACCATGGCTGGGAGAGAATCAGGAGCAGGGTGTGAGCGGCATTGGCACGGCGCGCAGGATGGCAGAACAGCGAGCAGCTGCGGCTGTTGCAGAAGGTCGGGCTGACAGCGCAGTATGAGCATCTTTTCGGCCAAGCCTTGTATATAGCTTTTTATTCCTTGTACTTTGCATCACGACCTGAATGATTCTCTCTTCCCATGAATGTTTTCTCTTGACATTTGAACAGTTGTGAAATACATTTTTCTCTCTCAGACGTCACCCGGGCCGAGGTTTGCGGCTACACTTAGGCCGAGCCGCCGAGCTAGACGACACTTGCTCGCCTACTGTAGACAATATCAGCATATAATGATCAAGAGATTGTTCAGGTTCCTGATGGTTTCGTCCTTCGTCAGAGTTTAGTTTTTGGAGAAGAGAAACGAATAATAATGGCAGAAGACGCGGCGATTCCAATTGTTGTCGGCGTGGGCGACTTTGTCAACCGCTCTACCGACCTGAAGGATGCGCTGGAGCCGCTGGAGCTGATCCTTCGCGCAGTCCAGGCCGCTGTCAAGGACACGACCCTTCCGGAGGCTGCAGCTGCTACTCTTCAGCGCCAGATTGACAGCGTCGACGTCGTCTCCACCTGGACCTGGCCCTATGAGGACCTGCCCGGTCTACTATCCTCCAGACTGGGTGTGTCGCCGCGCCACCGCCTGTATAGCGAATATCATGGCGGTAATCAGCCGGGCAAGATGTTCGACGAAGCGGCGCGGCGTGTGTCCAAGGGCGAAGCACGTGTTGCGGTGGTGACAGGCGGCGAAGCGCTGGCATCATGTTTGTGATCCTTGCTGCTATGGTGGACATGATCATTTTGCTAATCGTCGATGTCTTCAAAAACTAGTGAGCGTGTATGCGGCGGCAAAGCAGATGCCACCGCCAAAATGGACAAAGGTAAAGGACAGCGTCGAGTCTGTCTTCAAGCCTGATCTGGAGAGAATGGCCAAAAGTGTGTCCTTTTCCCCTTTTTGGAATCGCATGTCTGGGATCAATTGACTGACTCGAGATTCCAATTGTAGCAATGGGGGCGCCACATCGTGTTGGGCTACCAATCCAGGTATATCCATTGTACGAGAATGCCTATCGCGCCAAGCACGGCCAGTCTGTGCAGCAGAACATGCAAGAGTCTGCCAAACTGTACGCAGACTTTGCAAAGGTGGCTGAGAGTGTTCCCGCGGCGTGGAATTATGGCAAGCCGGCCGAGACAGAGAAATCAATCAGCACAATCACCAAGAGAAACAGAATGATATGTTTCCCATGTGAGTTCCCAATCATTCTCTCTACTTGCGTTTTGAAGATTCCATGCTAATAATGCGCCAAAGACCCTCTGCTTATGAATGCCTTCAACACAATCAACCTTGCAGGTGCATGTATCTTGACGTCAACAGCCAATGCAAGGGAACTCGGCATTCCAGAATCCCAATGGATATACCCTCTTGGTGGAGCCGGCACTTCTGACAGCAAAGAATGTGAGTTCCTTTGGTCTTCGATGCAGGCAATTTTGTCGCTAACTTTTCTTTCTCCAAAGTCTGGTTGCGGCCATCGTTTGACTATAGCCCATGCATCTCACAGTCACTCGACGCAGGCCTGGCCGCCTCTGGCCTTCAGAAGGATGACATCGATGTCTACGACTTCTACTCGTATGTCTCAGCATATACTTTCGTTTTTCACTTTTTCATCAAATTGACACAACTCTAGCTGCTTCCCAATTGTCCCTAAACTCGCCTGTGATCACCTAGGTTTGTCCGTGCTCAACCCCGGCAAACCAATCACGCTCCTCGGCGGCCTCACCTCCTTTGGCGGTGCCGGCAACAACTATTCTATGCACGCCATCATTGAAATGACACGGCGCTTCCGGCGCGACAGAAAGACACAACCAAGTCGGCGGCTGGATGGGCTCGTGCTGGCAAACGGCGGCACCGTCACATACCAGCATGTCGTGTGCCTATCGACACATGCGCGTGCTGACAGCTCGCCATACCCTTCAAAGGCTCCCTTGCCCGAGACGAGCCAGAATGTCACCATTCCACAAACCGTCGACGATGTAGGATCGGGCTGGCATGAGGCGGTCATCGAGACGTACACGGTCGACTACGCTCGCGACAACACGCCTGCCTTGGGCCATGTGGTAGTAAGGCTACCAGGAAAAGAGTCGAGGCGGACCATTGCCAACCACGGCGACGCCGCCACCCTGGAGCAGCTTGCTGGTCTGAAAGAAGTGATTGGGCGCAAAGGCTGGATCCGGCGCGAGGACGAGGAGCGGCGCAATCTGTTTTCGTTTGAGCGGCACGACTCGGCACGAGCCAACCTGTGAAGGACTTTTTGTGAATCTCCTGTGTACATAGAGTAAGAAAAGAACCATGCATGGCGTCGATTTCAGCCCAGCTTTAGAGCATGACAAAGAATGCTACTGAATATGAGGCTCTAATGACGATTCTCATCACCTGGAACAGTCCCTTAATGATGAACATTATCATCGTTGCAAAGTATATTTCTTTGATGATTATTATTGTTAATAAGCCTACTTCTTCGATAATAACAGTTGTTACCCGCTAATAGGTCCGTTTATAATAAATAATTCTACCGGACTTAGTAAAGCTTATCGTTAAGCTTCTTCGTAGTCGTCGTATCTTTAATAGAAAGTCATCATCATTCGTAGACAGAGAGGTCACTGCTGATAGAGACTGTCATCATCAATGCTGAATCCCATCAGTAAAGCTCATCAAGCCACGTCTTATAGTCACAAAGACTTTAAATAATATGAAGTCTCATTTCAGTCATTTCTATATATTGCCTATTCATGTCTACAAATAATACAACAGCTCTTTGCTTCATGCAGAAGCAGAAGTAGAGGTGGCATGCTGGAGTAGAGGGTCGTGCTCTCGGAGCAAGCCTGCAAACTCCACAAAGAACTTCTTGGATTGCTCCCGCTGCTCTGCACGCCTTGCCTTTGTCTCTTCAAACAGCTTGGACAGCAGAGTCGTCATACGGACGAGCGACACGTCCCGTTTGTTCTGACCTTGCTTCAGAACCAGAAGGTATTTCTTGTCAGGGCGCAGCTTCTTCATGACTGCATCGTGTACCCATTTGATTCCTGACATGCTGTGCGTGCTGATGAAGATACTCATAAGCGTAGTCATGAGTTTAATGTCAAAGGGCTGACGCTCGGCCCAGGTCGATGATTGAACTTGCTGACATATGCGGAGAGCCGCTTTGGGCTGGCGTTGAGCTGCCAGGCGCTGAAGCACTGCATGCAAAACTTGGTGATCCAAAGGAACATCTGCATGCGCACTGTCCTGGTAGCTGTCGAACACGATGGATCGAGCCTCTGCTTCTGTTATTGGCATCGTCTTGATATCATGCAGAAGCACAACCCGGCGAGCACGGTCGGTCTTGGCTCCATTGGCTTCGGCGGACCTTATAAGTTTCATGGCTTCGTCCGTCTTGCCATTGTGTTTGACAATGCAAGCGTTTACAGCCATGGCAAGTATGGCAGGCCTAAGGGGAAGGCCACCTACAAGCGAGTCGTGGTAGATGGAAAGTGTCAGGGTGGGATCCTGGGCCAACTCCGCAGATCGCATTGCCCGTATGACATCGTGCACAGACTTGGTCTCGTTTGAAAGAGAGCTAGGTTGTGGTGATGCTGGCGGCTCAGCGGAATTGCTTGTTGAGTCAGCTCCATCCTCAGTAGATAGAGGCAACCGGCGAGAGTTATCCAGGCGAGAATCTTGATCCGGCAAGGCAGTTGCTATCGTAGTCTCAGGATCTAAAGTATCAACTGTCCGTATCAGGGTCATTCTGTTGTCTTTGCGGAGATCATCTGGCAGTTGTGGAGATACGCCGGCTCTCTCACATACAAGCTGCAGAACGTCATCCCCAATGTAGATGTTGCTACTCGACGAGGTGCACAATGCAAACCAGGACGACATCACATCTGTGTCCTCATAGGCTGCAAGTTTGCAAGTAATACGGCGGCACATGTCGGCAGTGAGGACGATCTTGTAGTCGTGGAGGAGCTCCGAAGCAAACGCCAATATCTCTTTAGCATCATGCTGAGAGCACAGTTGAACGACAAGACTGTCAAATGCTGAACCCTGCGCAATAGCATCGCCGTTGAGCACACCTGACCCAGATGCCTTTTGTAAGATGATCCTGACTGCATCCCAGTCGTGACGAATTGCTTTAGCCAGTATCAGGCTACCGCAAACGTGGATGGAGCTAGTCTCTTGAACATATTTGCTTGCCAATTCAGAGTATGAGTCTACTCTTTGCCAGTCTTTAGCCTCAACGCATGCTCTGATGATGCCGTCAAAGACGACCTGAGACGCCTCAGTTGGGGCCAGCAGAGGCTTCATGTCCAGAAACAAACTCTCGACAAGATCAATGTTGTTTGTCAGCATCCACGCTCTAGTCAAAAGCTGAAAGTGCGCCAAGTTCAACTGCTCTAGACGTTGTGGGGTGCATTCGACGCCATGACGCTTCTGTGTCTCCATGGCTGTACTCAATCTTGATAGTGCCCGCTGCATTTGTGATACAGAGCCCACTGCTGTATACGCAATGTATAGATCCTTGGCAACACTTGGGTGCGGCTTGGTAAAGAACTTGTCCTCACTGAGCTGCTGGTGGACACGGATCATCTTGAAGTATGCTGCTTCGTTTCGGCTGCCAATACGTCGCCAAGACCCAAGCAAGAAACGAAGGGCCTTCCCAGCACAGAAGTGCGGATTCTCAGTACATTCTCGCTGAAGTAGTTCAAGTGGAATCAGCTTGAACCCAAAATCATTCATGAAGCGAATCTTGGACGATTCATCTTGTGATTTTAGACAAAGACTGAGGGCAACCTTGGCTTCAAACGAGGTCTTGCGGTTCGTTTTCAAGCCTGAACTTTTTGGGTGGAGCAAAGTCCTGATGAAATGATCTTTGTGTCTCTCAAATGATGACCGCTCCATTGCAAATTCGGTTGTTGTCAAGCTGGACAACAAAGATGTTTCAATCCTGGCCCCGGGGTCCGTGGATGCGTGTTCTGTGGCCTTTTGGCGAGCCACGTATGCATCAACCATGTTGCATGTCTCCATGTCTCCATCTGATTGTGCTTGATGCCGGATGCAGTTTCCCAACCTTTCCAAACTAGTCCCCTTCCCAACTGCCTGCAGATCTAGTTTAAGAAATATGTTGGCCGCTGCAGCTACGCCGTCATGCTCAAGAAGCCATTGCATCGCTTTGACCATGGGATCCGAATGCGAATGGCCCTTGGATGCTTCGAGAAAGGCACACGAGTTGGCAATCGCCTGACAGATACTCAGGCGCACGGGAGCTGTTTCCTGCTCGAGGAGAAAACCAATATCTTCAATAAGGAGGCTGGTCTCTCTCAGCGACTGCGTGATACATTTATGCAGCTCCAGCACCATAGTTGAGCAGGACAAACGCTTGAAGGTGTCGATAAGCTGTCGTGCGGCTTGACGTAATGCAGGTTCCAGTGGCCCAACCAGATCTGAGAGCCCCATATTCAGCAGGAGATACGCTTCACCTGGGCGTTGGGAATTCAGAAAGGTATGTATCTGATCTCCCAGAATGCTTTGTCGAGATTGTATTGGTTCTTGCCGAAGCCTCATAGCAAAGCCGCTGGCTTGGCTCCCCCCTGTCCTTGGCTGCGAAGCCAAATTGGCCTTTTCACAGAACTTGTCAATCTTAGAGCGCATATCCTTGGGCAGAGCTTGCCAGGTTTTGCCGTTGCGCTCTGCTGATCCCTTGCTGCCGATGCGACCTGCAAGGCGGTTGATATATTGCTGCAGTGGCCGGAAGACAATTTCATCATGTAAGGAAAGATATGTATGAAGCTCTCTGTAGACCTTGATACGATCTGACTCTGACTCTACTCGTGCTAGGCGCGAGGCCAGACCCCTCCTAAGTGCCAATTGAATCTTTTGGACAGCTTGTTGCCGCGCCAGTTCTTCTTCTGTCTTTGAGAAATGCTGTTGTACAAGGGCTAGAGGAGCTACGTCTGTAGGTGGCGCTGCGATAGAAGCTTCACTGCAATCTGGGTCCAATGTATGCAGTTGCTCTTGCGCTCGAGTTTCGGAAGTGTGCATGCGGGTTCGCCATTGACTTAGGGAGATGAGATCTTCATCTTGACCAGAAGTATTTTGAGACGGTTTGAGGAAAGTTGCTGATGGAGCGTTTGGAAGAGTTCGCTTAGAGTGGGCTCTATGGCGCCACTCTTGGTTGGTCAATGTGGAGGATTGAGCATCGAATGATGTTTGTGCTTGCTCGGCGCTGTGATTGTAGGTTCGGTCAAAGTCGAATTGCCATTGGTCGTTGCTGTCAAACACTGATATTGCAGCATTCCCATGATAGGCCTTGTAGGCCTGCAAGCGTCTGCCATTTTCCACAATCTTCTGAGCAAGGGCAATACGCCGTCGACGCTCCTCGGCAAGCAGAGCTATGCCTGCTACCGAGCACCCTGCAGCTGCATTGCAGAGCAGGTGAAGCGCCGACCGCGGACGACGACTGCGAAAGATCATGAATGCTATCGAGGAAGCATTGCAAAACAGGTGATTGTTGAATCGATAACTATTGAAGATACATTGGTCGGTCTTTGCTAGTTCCTGAGCTCGGTGGTGCAGATAGAGCATGGTGAAGGATTCGTGGCACAAGTCATGTGATATCGCGTAAAAATCAATCGATACCCCACGCGTCCAGTCACGCGCGGCCCGCATCGTTATGGGAACTTTTGACGGAGTCTGCACGCCACAACCTGAACGTCTAGACATGGTAAGCTCTTTGCTGAGCTCTGCCAGGCGACTGGTGTGTGAGTTGTATACTCTCGCACTCTGATGGCGATGGTTCTTCCGCCCACTCCACAGAAGACGGCTCCGGTGCTCGAGTACCACTGCACCTTCACGCACGACGTCAAGAGGAAGAATGCCAAACGCTGGAAAGATGGTTTTCTCATGTTTCATTCGTTCAACAACAGGCTATCTGTTTATGATGAGTCGCGCAATTTTGTGCAGGCAGGCCACCAGATTGCGGGCGCCAGCGGCATATTCGATGGCGCTGAGCTGTCGCTTGACCTGATTCTAGTCCAGGTGGGCGAGCCCATGGGCGTGACGCAGACAGATTTGTCAGAAGTCGTTAAGAGAAAGTCGCCTCAGCAAGCTGCGGGTACGGGATCACGACCCAAGGCCCGTTCGCTGCACCGATCTCCAAGGCCAAGGCCAAACACGTCGCTCAAATCCGTCATTGCATCAAGTGCATCAAGCTTAAGCCAGACACGAACTCACAATGAAGCTCCACATGATACCCATCGTGCTGAGCGTCCGTCCAAGCGGCCTAGGAGGGACGATAACCACAAGCCTCTGCGAGAGATGTTGGTCTCGAACAACAAGATCCAAACACCACTTCCGCCAGCGCCTTCGATGCAGAAGATTTCACTACAAGCCAGCCCTACCAATGATGTCCAGGCTCGTCAAAGTCACAGTAGAGATCGGCAAAAGACGACCCTTGATCTCACCAATGATCTGCCATTAGCCACCCAAAACAGACCTTCTAGAAACTCAAAAACAGCTCCACAGAGGACCAATGTTTCTGGAGCTCTGGAGTCCAGTGCAAGAGCACCACCAAACCATCAAACAGACCCCCAACACGCTTCTGCATCCAAGAAGAACAAGGCTTCTCCTGTCAAATTGGCTCCTTCAAAGATCAAGAAACCACGAACTAATATCTCGAAAAAGCCTCAACATAATCCGCATCTCTATCTAATACATTCACAATCTTCAGATGATGAGGAGGACACTGCCGAGGATCGTCAGCCTCTCAGTAGTCTAGATTTTCATGTTGCCAACAATCCACAGCCCCGCCTTGAGTCTAAAGAGCATTGGCCAAAGCACTCGGCCGAGCACGTTGCACGACCAAAGACAAGACGAAATGAAGAAAAAGCGAAGTCATCCTCATCACGAAGTCGTTCACCTCCGCCAGTCGACCAACTACAAGCTATAAGAGTAAAGGGCGCAAATACTCCAGACGAGGCACAAAAGGCAGAGTCTCCTAGATCAAATCAAAAGAAAACAAAGGCGCTTCGCCTGAAGTCTCGGCCGCAGAGGAGAATGCTATGCCAAGCTCTGGAGCAGCCTGCCATGCCATCAGAGGCGCCAATTGCAAAGGAGACATTAAGCTTTGACAAGCCTGGTGATGCGCATGGAGCAGATTCAAAAGAGCATGAAGTGCATCCTGCTGTCAAAATGCCAGATTCTCCCGTCGCCCATACAACAATGCCATCAGTGCCTGAGAGAATTGGCAGCGAAGAGCTAGCTATTCCGCAATCGGCATCGCAGCAACGCAGAGACGAAGACGTCTTCAGCCTCTTTGTGGCCGATGACTTTGCCGACGAGGCTTTGGGAGCGCATTTGACCGCAAAAGAGCCGGCTACGCCAGCATCAGATCCTGCTCAAGTGCTCGTAGAGGGATCTCCTGTGGACCTGGCGTCGCAGTCTTCGTTCAACAAATCTGCAACTATAGACCCGCGGGCATTGTCGATACGGCCGGCTGAAACATCAGTATCGTCGCAGGACATTGTAGAGAGCTCGCAGCAGCCTGGAGCAACTTTGGACGCTGAGCTGGAGCAGCTGGCTGGTCTGACCCAGACAAAGCAAGAGAACCGGGTCTTGCCGCCAGACCCAAGACATCAAAAGGCAGTTGCTGGCCTGCAGCGGTCTGCATCGGCCCTTGTGTCTACAGAAGCGGATACTACTGTTCGTGGTCTGGGCAACAGCAGGACGCTTCGTCGCCACCAGACACTCGGTCACGCCGCTCCGCCAAAACCTGTACCACCGGCCACCATGCTGCTAGAGCCTCTTCAGGAGCAGCAAGAGGCTCAACAACGAAAAGGAAAGGAACAACAGACAGAGCAGGGGCCGTGGACGCGCGAAGCCTGGGACCTGTTTGGCGCCTGCCCTGCGGCCCACGAGGCGCGCCTGGGCTGGCGGCAGCACTATCATGGCCTCTGAGGCTGTTGGCTGAATCTCAATGAAGAAAGAAATTCAAAAAGATGATTACGGCATGAGAAATTAACAGGAGGCAAAGGAGCAATCGGGCACAAGTGTTTAAATGCAGGACAAGGGACATATCTTACAGGGACTGGAGTCAGGTGGAAATTCGCATAGTTAGGAAGATAAGGACTGGTGCTCTTAACATAGGAAAATGGACTAGACTACGAAATGGAATCCAAAAACAAAGAGAAAAGAAAACATGGCGTCATTGT
The DNA here is from genome assembly GCA_027563825.1 of Erythroxylum mucronatum. NCBI lineage: Eukaryota > Viridiplantae > Streptophyta > Magnoliopsida > Malpighiales > Erythroxylaceae > Erythroxylum > Erythroxylum mucronatum. The sequence continues at coordinate 140,394 of JAOSBP010126985.1, forward strand.
TCGCGTGTCCTTCATCGTTTGCCTCCTCTTTCTAGGCATGTTCGCCGTCGCCCAGATGGCTCCGACTTCCTCGCAGGCTCAGGCTGCGTCGACCAACAGACGTGACGCTGGCGGCCCTCGAGGTGCTGCGGTGATGCAGATGTCCGACGTCATGTCTGCCTGGGAAGATGTTAGCTTTTTCAGTGGTGTTTGTCCATGTAGATTTCTACTCACCATCGCAACATGCCCGCACATTCTCTACCCGTCGTGGCGAAGGTTTTCGGCTGCTGTATGCGCTCGTGTCCTGGTGGTAGCCGTCCATGGCGTCTTCCATGGCATCAGCACGCCGCCTCTCTTCGTCCTGCAAGCGGCTGTCCATTCGGCCACGACGGCTGAGACTACCAAGACTGTTGCCAATCTTACTGGCCAACGAGCTAGTCTTTCTGGGGCTTTCGTTTATCGACTTTGTAGATGCCGCCCTGCTGGGGCTATTTTGAAGCGACGGGACTTGAAAAGACTGTCGCGGCAATGCGGGCTTCTTAAACTCGCCAAACTCGCCAGCACGCTCGCCTCCATTCACGTCCATGGCGTTGGGAGGGTTGCTCTGTCCCTGGAGTGTTGAGGAGCGACTCCTTTGAGGAGAGTTGACCGTTCGAATCTGCGCTTGTCCCGTTCGGCTTGAGTAGTTATTGACAGGGCGAGCACCCTGTGGAGAGGGTGCTCGGTGGGAGAAGTTGGGAGCGTTGCTGATGCGGGCAGGATTGGATGCTGACATGACGGAGCGCTGACTGTTTATCGTCATGCGAGATGTGGAGCGATCCTGGGGCTCAAAGTCGGCAGCATCTGCAGACACATTCGAGCCCATGGTGTTTGAGCGCTCATGATGCGCACGGTTTGATTGCGCGGGCTGCTTTGGGTCACCGTTGCCACGGAGCAACAGGTACGAAAGTGCATTGAACCACGTGTCATGGCGATAGCTTGTCTGGGCAGTAAACTTGATGTTGCGACCTGGAGTCACAATAACGATGCTCTTGGAGTGTAGGCCTGGCGGGATGATGTTGTCGTCACTGACCACCCTGACTGCCTCGATGGGCACACTCTTGGCTTTGAGCTCTGCGCGACCGGCAGCACCAGGATCCTGAGTGCTCCAATAGAGCGTGCGAGTGTATGGATGAATCCAAAAGAAGCGCCTGTGCCTGTTTTCACTCAGCTCGCCCCGTCCAGCCTTGCGAGTGTACTTCCACAGGAACTCGCCAATCATGGTCTGTGTTATTGCTGCAATCATGCGTGGGTCGGTACCCGGAACATCGTATCGCTCTGGGTAGACTGGGCCATTCGCTGGATTGCTGAACCGCTCGTCTATCTCTGTCGCGAATGAGGAGACGGATTCGCGGTGTGCATGGTCTGCATGAGGCGGCGCTTGAGTACGTGGGTTGCTGACTTTGATAGAGGCGGGGGAGACGGCATGATTGCGAGCTGTCTGGCTTGGAGTCCGTGGCCGTGTAGGCTGGGCGGGGGACGGTGGCAGTTGTGGCAGTTGTGCCTGCTTTGGGCTGGTTGGCGAATTCAATGCCGATGGCGATATGCCATGTGCCGAACCGGACCGCGAAGCCGCCGCGATGGCCTCTCTGTGGTCAAATGGCAGTGGCGGCATAGTGAAGGTCTCTTGGTCAAGGCTGTTTGCACTCGCAGACTTCCTCAATGCAGGATGGGTGTCCTGAAGAGACTTGCGACGTGCTGAGGATAGCCTTGGTGCAGTGGGAGAAGTTGGGGATCCGATAGGGCTGGCGGGTCCCAGCAGGACTGCTGATCGATTCTTCTCCTTTGTGAGCTTGTCAATTTGCTCGCCTGTGACGGCAGTCTGGGCACTTGCATTGGCGACGTCGACGCCTGGTTTGAGCTCGGGTGGCGCAAGTGGATGAGGCTTTTGAGATTCATCGATTGACTTGGGTTCACGGTGCCGCATGTCGCGCGTCTCGAGCGACGGTGAGGAAGGCTCACGCTGTCTGGACTCATTTGCGAGAGGCACAGACGATATGACTTTAATGGGCACTGTTGGGACTGTCTTCTGTGGAACAGGATGAACAGGTGCAATTGACTGCGACTCAATGGGTGAAAAGTCAAGGTTCTGCAGCTCTGGCTTGACCAAGAAGGCAGAACGAGGTCGTTCTTCAGAGTCTTGACCTGATGCTGCCATGTCTGAATCGGCACGTTTCGAACCAGTTCCGCCCTCAGTCGTGGCTGTGGCTTCTTGATCGTGAGAAGCGGCCGAGCTTCCAAAGACAGCGCCAGCAATACTACCAAGGATACCAGCAGAGGCCACGTCAGCAGTGGAAGAAGATGGCAAATCAGTCATAGTTCCCATCTCTCTTGTCTCTGGCTTGTTGAAGAACAGAGGAGCTGGCTTGGCCGGTGCTTCAGGCGATGCATAAAGAGATGCTGGTGCCCGCACCACTGCTGGCGAGGCTTCGGGCGATCCCAGTGAGCGTGAAGGTGTAGCAGAAGCCATGCTATCGTCATCGTCAAATCCTCCAAGCTCAGCAGCCAGATTCATGCTGACGACTCTCTGGCTCTGGTTGCTCATAAAGCTGGCAGGAGAATCGTTGACTGCAGGAGACTCACTGGCACGATCCACGCCTCTGTTCAGGCGCACCTTGAAGCGTTGTCTATTGTCTGGAGGTGTCATGACAGGCGGCACCTCTTCCTCATCTGAAGCGGTGCTGAAGTACGAGTCTCGATTCTGGAGTTGAGGGCGCGACTCGATGGATCGGACGATGGAGCGGACAGTCTGGCGCGAGCCAGAAGGACCAGCTTCTGTCTCGGTCAGATCGTCGCTCTCTTCGCCGCCAACGCTTTCGGCAGTTGTGAAAGCGTCTGTTCCATGGCTGGCTTCATCCTCAGTCGCCGTGGCATAGGCATCGCTGGCTTCAGTTGCGGTTGCGTAGCTGTCACTCTGGTCTGTGGCGAGCTGACGCTGCCCGTCTGCCGCATTCATCGAGTGCCTCTTGGGACTCGAGTCGAGGTCTTCCCAGATCTCTTCCGAGGCATCATTGCGGCCACCCAGCTTGCCGGGCCGAGCGGGCTTCTTAAACTCGCCGGCTTGCTTGTTCTTGCGACCACTGGCAGCAGCAAGTCCACCAGGAGCTTGCTTAGCCTCTAGCTCATCGCGAGCATCTTGCAGCATGCGACGCAACTCCAACTTTGCCGTCTTCTCTCGGTGGATGTTGTTCTTGAGATTCTGGATCATGCGTTGGGCGTGCGTTAGCGACGTCTTCAGCGTCTCGTGCTCAAGGCCACCGTGACGTGGAGTTGCCTTTGTTGGCGATGGAGGTGGCGAATTTTCTGGGGTCACAGTGTCGTCGTCCTCAAGACTCTTGGCCTCTGGGTCTAAAGCGTCTGTCTCGTTGTCCGACTTGATGCGATAGGCGACGGCACGAGCAAGCTCTTGGTTCTGGTTGGTGAGCTCTTCAACCTTGCGCTGCAGACCGGCACGAGAAGTCTCGTTGGAAGACATTGCCTGCCTAAGACCGTGCATCTCGGTGTCGTAGTGCTTTTGGAGAGCGGCGTGATCGTCACTGAGGCGGTCGTGAGATTGCTTGATGTCCTCAAATTCGCGCTGTGCCGACGACTTTTCCTGCTTGAGCGTGTTGAGTGTTTTGGTAAGCTTCTCTTCGCGCTCGGCTGCATCCTTGACCTGGGCGCTCAGATCTTGCACCTGCGTCTCGAGATTCCAGTTGACGTCTTTGAATTTCTCTTCATCGTCGTCAAGGCTGCGCAACCGGGCCTGGAGGGCCTCCGAGTCAGACAGAAGGCGGGTGTTTTCGCTGCTCGCCTTGCGGAGTGCATCCTCCTTCTCGGCGATGATGGCCTGAAGACTTCGAACTTGAGCCAGCAACGATGTGCTGATCTCAGTGGCAAATTCAATGTCATGGACGCGGTTCGATGAATTGCGCTTCTTTTTCGAAGGGACTTGTAATTTCGCCGGAGTGGCGCGGGCGTCGCCACGGTAGACGTGAGGTGTGCCAGATACGTCTGTAGAGTCGCTTACGTAGCGTGGCTTGGGCATGAAGGACCGCGCAGTCTCTCTGCCAATATCATTCCACTCGCGCTCCAGCTCGGACAGCTTGTGTTGCAGCTCTGGGCTGATCTCCTCCTGGCCCTGATGCGTCTCGACCTCACGCAATTGGTCTGCCAGTTGCTTCTTCTGATCCAGCAAGGTGGTTCCAAGACGCGTGGCGTCATTGATTCGTCGTTCCGTGTCGGCAATGTGCGCTTCGAGTGCCTGTCGAGCTTGTGCTGGTGATCCTGTGGAAAACACCGAGGGCGAGCCATTGTGCGACGTTTCTGCAAGAGGCACCCGACTCGGCGTGGCCAATACAAATGGATCATCCTGTGTGGCCGGCATGGCTGCTGAAACGAAAAGTTTTCTTCTGTGTCGCGATAATGTCTAGTAGAACAACATTTGTGGAGAAAAAGCCAGATTGAACGATAGTGGTGTTGAGAGAAGGTATGCGCCAACGTCCAAGCGAGCCTTTCAGGGATGGCTACTCGAAGTTATAGATGATGCGGAAATTGACGTGATACGAGATTGCGATTGGTGGTTTATTGTTTGATAGTCTCCACTTGCTTGACCAAGGGTTGTATGTCGAGATTGTACAAGTGGAAACTCAAGGAATGGCGCGCAGTCAAGGGCGAGCCGGAATCGAAACTGGGACAGCAAGTATCCAAGTGGAGAAGAGAACTAAGAAAGGGTCTGGTAACCCCGGTACAGGCCAAAAGGAAACCAAGGAAATGAGGGTCAAAAGGCGGACAAATTGGCCGGAAGAAAGCGAAAAGGTGAGAAGAGGAGGGGAGAATTGTTGATGTTGGAACTGGTGGAGAAGGGCGCAAAGGTAAACAACGGCCGATGCACCAGCCACATTTGAGCTAAGCCTGATCCGGCGCTAGCACGTGCACGGTGCCTGGACTACTGAATGACGTGTGGCGTAGGCTCTCTGAGATTCTACTTGATTGTTCATCCAGCAAAGACTTCTATTCCTCTCACATACCACCGGATCCTTTGTTGAGCATCTATCCCTCATGGCAGACACAGAAGCTCCAGCGCCCGTCCTCTTCAAAAAGCGCTCGTCCAAAGCAGCAGCCCGCAAGCGACCCGCAACAACGCCACCACCGCAAAACGACTCGGAGTCGTCCGAAGAGTACAGCTCTGCCGACGAGGCAACGGGCGCACGACAGATTAAACGACGACGGAAAGGCGGGGTGGCGGCTGGATCGTCTGCATCTGCTCCCAGGAGGCAGCAGCCAGGCGATCTGAAGGCGACCGAGTTCGCAGCTTCGGGCACAGGGCAAATCACAGACACCAACGACGCCACCAAGTCGTCGAGGTGGTACGACGAGTCTGACCTGTCGGCAGAGACACTGCTGGGCAAGTCCACGCACCAGAAGTGGCAGGCAGCACAACCAGAAGCGAGCGATGGGACGTACCGGGGCCAGGCGGCGTACACGAGCCACATACAAAAGTCGCAGGCGTCTCTGGAGCGAAAGTCGACGGTGGGGCCGATCAAGGCGCCGCCAAGCAACATAAGGACAATCACAGTGACCGACTTTGCGCCAGATGTGTGCAAAGACTACAAGCAGACGGGCTTCTGCGGGTTCGGCGACTCGTGCAAATTCCTGCACGCACGCGAGGACTACGCGCAGGGGTGGCAGCTGGACAAGGAGTGGGAGAAGGTCAACACGGGCAAGAAGCCGGCAGGCAAGGTCGTGAGTCGGGCAGATCGCAGCTTAAAGGCAGGCGCCGAGGACATGGACGACGAGGACGACAGCAAGCTTGAGGGCATACCGTTCGCATGCATCATCTGCAAAGAGTCGTACAAGAATCCAATTGTGACAAAGTGCGGGCACTACTTCTGCGAGAAGTGCGCATTGGACAGATACAGGAAGAACCCCAACTGCGCGGCGTGCGGCGCTGGCACCAATGGCGTCTTCAATGCGGCCAAAGGGCTGAAGAAGATACTGGACAGAAAACGGGAGAGGGCGGCAATCAAAGAAGAGAGGGAAAGGGAAGCCGCTGGCAATGACGAATGACAAAAGACCGAGAGTAGCAGAAGTTTGAAATTTGAAGGCAGGCATCGCTCGTTAAGATAAGACATATGTACACATGACGCTGTACAGCGCCATCTGCTCAGCTTCTTTGCAGCAAAAGAAGGCAAACTCGGAATCAAAAGAAAAACGCCCCAGCAGAGAGCTCCTGCGTGATGCAAATATGTAAAGCGCCATGGACGGCGAATGTGTTGTACCGTCCCCCCAGATAAACAAAAGCACAAGACTACAGGTCCGGGTTGCGGACCTCGAGCGGTCTTGAATAATCCTGGTTGTCTTGCAGAGTGCCGACGCTCGTCCTGCTGGTGTTGGACTGTGCGAACAAGGCATTGGGATTGAGACGCTGGTCGACAAACAGGGGTCTTGAGCGTCTGCTCTCAGACATTTGCGAGTCCGAGGCCAAGGTCCCTGCTGAGGCGGGACCGTGGGCAGACCCGCCTGCAAACGCCAGGCCGCTGGTCTGGATGCGGGCAGGCTGTTTGCCAAAGGCAGGTTTCTGGCTACCGCTGCGCAGCAGACCGACCTTGCTGAGAACGCTAGTGTTTCGCTTGATGCCACCCTCGTTATCCTTGGCGCCACGTCTCTTCTTCCAGCAGCAGAAGAAGAGGAACAGGCCGAACAGCACGGCGCCTGCAATGGCGCCAATCGTGATGCCGGCAACGGCTCCGTTCGACAGGCCGGTAGAGTGCTGGACCGGGAAATCCTGCTGGGAGGACGGGGGAAGGATGACCGAAGGTGGTGTAGTAGTAGAGGTGGCAGAGGGCGTCACGTACAGCGTGCTGACGCCGCCGGCTTGGGTCACGATGACGTACGATACATTGGGTGTTGTTGCGGCAACACGCGTGCTCACAACCAGATTGGTGGTCGTGTGCACAACAGTGCTGGTGTCATATTGGGTCTCGGTGGCAGGAGAAGGGTCTGACTGTGGGTCGCTCGATGGCTCTGGAGTGCTGGAGGGCGCTCCAACGGTGCCTGCGGGAAGATTGTTCAGCGCAAGGTATCCGTAGAACCCGGCTCCACCGCAGAGCTCATCCATCCAACCTGGGCAGTGAGGCTGGCAGCTGCTTGCGTCGAGCTGGTCGTAGGGTGCGTATTGTGTGCACCAGCAGTCTTGGTCAGAGACGACGGCGAAGGCGGCCTGGGAGTCGCTCGCCAGGCAGTCGTCGTGGCATCGGCTGGCAGACATGAACTGCGCATTCTCCCGCACAGGTCCAGTGGCGGTATTGTCGTTGGAGCAGAACGACAAGGGGATCGTGGCCGAGGCAGTAGCTATCAGAGAATACATGGCCAGGGTGGCGAGAAGTGGCCGTGGCGGCCGAGCCTCTCGTGACGCCATATTGCTTGGGGAACCGGTGTGAGGATTGGAGAAGGGCTAGAGTCGTCTCCAAGAGATAGTTTGACGGTGCATAAACTGGAGGATGATGGTGCTGTTGGCTACCATGCGTTATGTGCGTATGTGCGAGTGTTCACAAGATGTGACCTGTACCACTGAGTGGCGTAATGTTTGTCAGAAGCCTCAGATGCTGGATCAGGACGGATGAGACGGATTGGGTGGTGGTAATAATCTCGAGTGCCGCCGAAAAAGATATAGACGGGCGGAATCCTGGCGATGTTGAGGCGTCTCACGTCACCTTATGCGCGGTTGTTTGGGAAGGTGCTGAGCGTGTATTTTGAGGCTGCTGCGAGTTTTGAGCAAAGAGCAGCAGCGATGGCAAGCACAGAGCATGCACTTACGCGAAGCCGATTGCGTGTCTTGCTTTGTTTCTGAAGATTGAAGAGTTGAAAAGGAACCAGCCTCAAATCTGGTGGTGCCGTGGCAGAATTGCGACAAAAAAGAGAAACAACACCAGAAGCAAGCGAAAATCGAGAGAATAAAGCGAGAGTTATGTCCTCGTGGATCAGGCACTTGATCCGACGTATCCAATACGCTGGCCAGCCGTCGAGTTGAATCAGAAGATGATGGGAGGGGAGGGAAACCAGTCCTGCAAGAAAAAAGAAAGATGAAGAAGGGTAGTCCAGGCGCCCAAGGACTGAGCAGGAGGCGATAGGGGGGCTGGGCAGAAGTCAACGCGGCCAGACGACGAGGCGAAAGGGAAGGGCCAAACGAAGGTGGAAAGGGAAAAAAGAGAAGAGGTCGTGAAGCGTCGTGTCGGAAGGGTCAATGGAAAGGACGGAAAGAGGTGGAGAAAGAGAACGAGCGAGAACGAGAGCTGGACGAAGAGAGAGGCAGGGAGAGGAGATTGAGGATACTGCCCCAGACAGAGATGGGATTGGGGCGTGCCCACACCTCGGACACACCCGCGGCCCGGCCATGGAGATGCAAGCCTCGACCTCGATATACTGCAATCAACCCACGTTTCTGCTTTATTTTTTGTCATTCTGTGTGTCTTGCAGCTTTTCCTGCATCATGTTGAGAGTTTGAAACCTTGTTTCTAGTTTCTTTTCTTCTCTTCTCTCTCTCCCTCTCCCTCTCTTCAAGCCATCACCATGGCTTTCTCCCGCCCAAGAACGCGCCCTCCAACCAGCCCCGGCAACTGAAACGTGAGGGCAGCGGCCCTGTCCACTCAGAAGCCCAGGTCCGCCAGACGCAGATCGTCATCGCAGCCCTTCTGCATCGCCAGACCAGGGACAAATCATGGCGCGCCAATCCCCCCACCCCGGCTGAGCCATTTCGCTCGGCCCACGGCCGCTAGTGCTGCAACAGCAACACCGGGGGCGCGACCCGCCCAACAAAAGTGTGCAGACACACAAGACAAATCAAACAGCGCGGTCGCGCGTTTGCGCGGAGGCGGCTGCGTAACGGCGAATGTGGACGTGGCCATTTCTTGAGCGTGTTGGTGCGTGCCCACGCAGAGGCGATACAGTCGACCTTCTCTGAATCCGATTATGCAATAAGCGCTGGCCGTGCAATATCAGCCGTCATCGTCTACCGCGTCACCCAAATCTCTTTTTTCCGTGCCAGATCCCTGCGTGGTCCACATGCATCTGTGTTTTGACACTTGGGACACACTTCTTTCGGGTGTGATGCTGCTTTCGGAGGACCCAATGCTTGAAAGCCCTTGAAGGCTGATAGATTGTGGCTCCCACAGGGTTTCTTCCGTATACTTGTCCATTCGATGCGAGTAGATTTTGATAATGTGCCGCAAGCATGTGAAATCGCCCAGGCTTGTTGCCTCATGACTTGGCAGAGATACCTCTCAGGGTAGGTGGAAGTGCGACCACTGATCAAAAACCTGCCTATGGATTACTTGCAAAAGGCACTCCACAATCAACCTTGTCAGAGCATGCCTCGAGATATTTTCACATCAAACATTCCCATCTTGATCGGGTGGTAAGATCAATGTGGCATGAGTCTTGTGGAGGTCATTTCAGTTACATGTATTCAAAAAGGGACCTCAAGTTGACAAAAACACTAGCATCTAATTGAGAAATTGTTTCTATGCTGCCGTGGCTGCAACAGGGCTCTGGGAAAACTTCATGTGATCCGTCTCCACTCCGACGCGTTCCTTGCCGAGCAGGTCTTGCAGCAGCGGTGTTGGCTTGCTCGACCGACTAGGCTTGAGCGTCTGCTGCGTCTTGTTGTACGCCTTGACCGCGTCCATGTACCGATCAAACAGGTACGAGCTGTCCATGGGCCCGCCCTTGGCTTCGGGATGGAACTGTGTGCTGAAGATGGGCCGCGACGCGTGGATCATGCCTTCGTTGGAGCCGTCGTTGAGGTTGACAAAGTACTCCTTCCAGTCCGAAGGCAGTGTCTTTGCGTCGACCTGGTACCCGTGGTTCTGCGACGTGATGTGGCACTTGCCCGTCGTGAGGTCGAGCGCCGGGATGTTGTGCGCACGGTTGCCGTACTTGAGCTTGCTGGTCGTCGCTCCAGCCGCCAGTGACAGGAGCTGGTGTCCCAGGCAGATGCCAAACACGGGCATGTTGGACGACTCCATGAGGCGGCGCAGGTGGTACACCGTCTCCTGGCAGTGGGTGGGGTCGCCCGGGCCGTTGGAGATGAAGACGCCGTCAAAGTGGTCCGCAATCTTGTGGATGGGGTAGTCGTAGGGGAAGACGGTGATGTGCGCACCCCGAGACACGAGCGAACGGAGGATGTTCTCCTTGACGCCGCAGTCAAGCACCGCCACGTGCATGTCGCCGTGAGGCGAGGCAACGTGGAATGGCGCTTTGGTGCTGACCTTCCTCACAAGATTGATGCCTTCGGGATCCACGTACGCCTCGTCCTCGTCCGCGTCGTACTCTTCGCCAACAGTTATGCGTGCGAGCGAGCTTCCCTGCTCACGGAGATAGGTGACAATGGCTCGAGTATCGACGCCAGTGATGGCAGGCACGCCTTCGCGAGCGCACCATTCTCCCAGAGACTCGACGGCCGTCCAGTGGCTGTACTGCTCTGCGACATCCGCAACCACGACACCAATTGTCTGCATGTGAGGCGATTCAAAGTAGCGGAGCAGGCCGTACTCGTCGCGCGCCATTGATGGCACACCATAGTTGCCAATCAAGGGCTGTGTAAACACGAGGATCTGGCCGCGATATGAGGGGTCTGTCAGCGATTCGGGGTATCCGACGAGTGACGTGGTGAAGACAGCTTCGCCTGACACGTTTGTCTTGGCTCCAAAGGATCTGCCCGTGAACATCGGTCCGTCCTGCCATTGGTCAGCTCAATGTCTTGCAGGGTCTTGTCTTTGAGGTGGAGAATCACCTTGATGGTCAGAAGAGCGCGCTCCTTGGACACTGGTGTCGCTCTGTTGGTGGGATGCGGCATCTGGCGGCTCGAGCTGCCTTCGACGGCCGTGGCCAAGGTGCGGGCATGCGACCTCAACATGTTGGTCATGCCCAATGGCTTGAAAGCCGCATTCCTTGCGAGGTGGCGTAACATCCTGTCTATTCAAAAGTGTATTTGTGGTCGAAAGCTTGCGAAGGCGGCGCTGATAAGGATTGTTGCGGCTTCTAGCACACAGAGGCCTTCCACAGGTGGTCTGGCAGCAGCAACAGCAGCAGCACGTCAGAGCATGGTCAATTGGACAGGGCTAGAGGTTTCAATACCAGAAATGTAGTCCTGTGGGAAACATGTCAGTCGAGCTCCTCGTCAAATATCGGTGAAAAGCGCCGAGGCCGTGCGCTGAGCCAAAAAAAAAAAGGCTTATCGGCCGTGGGTTGTGACTAACCTGAGAGGTGAAGATGGACACAGCACGCATGAACGCGGCGAATTCTTCGTTCTTAATAGGCGGGCTATTCAGTGGGCATGCGCTCTCGTATTGCAGAAGCGGCTTCAATTGTGGTGGGAGAACAAGCAATAAGCAACAGAGTGGAAAGAGATAAAGCAGGCTGCGGGAAAGGTGAGGAAAATATGAGCTTGGCGCCGTCACCGGCACAAGTAGGAGCTTACGCATTAGCAAACCTTTACGCTCCTCTGACCTAGTTCTGATATGTTTTTCCGAAGTGGCATCCATCTTTCGCTTGACCTGCTTTGATCTCGAGCCAGTCCGTTCCTCTGCACCACCTCTCATACAGTTCTGAATAGTCACGAGCACCACCAAATGCCTATCTCCCTCCAAAACCATTGAGCATGGCATCCCCCCAATCGAGACATCGAACTGCCACGTCTGGGAAGCCTTTGTCTTGCACCCAGCTTTGTAGGCTGTATTCCACGGCGGACAATGAACACGCGTCTCCCACCGTGAACATGGTGTCGAAGCCGTTTCCCGTCGCCCAGGGGTCACATGACTGGACGCTCATTTCCATGCAAAAAAATGATTTGGTGATGCTGGACAACATTTCGGCGCAGGGCGTGTCTCCTGTCTGAGGGCCGGGATCCTGCACCGAGATGATATACGACAGCGGCTCACTTGGGTTTTGATAGCAGACTTTCACACTTGGCGGAGTCGTGTCCACCGGTGGTGGTGGCGGCGGCGGCGGCGGTGGTGGTGCTGGCTCGTCGCAGCCGTTCAACCATGCTCCAATCTTGCCCGTGTCTGGATCCGCAGAGATATACGATGCGCGCCCCGTGTTCTGCAGATCAGCGTAGAAGACGGTCTTTCCAGAGTCGCCGAGTCCTTGAAACATGGGACCTGGCGGTTCTATCCAAGGCGGATCCTTGCCAAAGTCTGAAGTTAATCGGTCAGCACCACGTCGCACGAGTCGATATCACTACTCACCATTGATCCACACAGATGCGGTCCCGTCGAGCCTTTCGGTGTATATGTAATCTGCTAGCCCTGATGTCCAAGACACGTGTCAGGGTACTTTCACCAACAAGTATACCTGACATACGTACCGTCTCCGTTGATGTCGTGAAAGCTCACGTCTTCTGGCCTGTGCCCATTGATGGTGTACTGGCTGTCGGGCTTGTCCGCGAATGTATCGCTCGGTGCGTCGTATTTATACTTGTTGAGATATACATTGACCTCTCCAAGATCTCCAAGTTGAATGAAGTCGGCTCTGGAATGGAATGTGGTCAGATCCTGGTTTATGCCAGAAGAAGAAGAAGAAGAAGAAAGAAAAAAGAAACTAAATAAATAAAAGAAACTCACTGCCCGTCGCCGTCAATGTCGGCAAAGTGCACATTCTTGCCTTTTCCTTGACCCCTTGTAATGACTTGCGTGTCATCAGCCTGGAAAGCAAACATATAATCTTTGCTTCGAGGGCTGTTATTCCACATGACAAATTCGCCTGTTTCCGAGTCGACGACCTGAAAAGTCAGCCTGGTTTTATCATGGACAGATAGAGCTACTCACTATCATTTCGGCGAGATGGTCTCCAGTCATGTCGGCAAAATGGACTGTCGAATTTGTGTTGTTCAGTAGCGATCCTACAATCCATTGCTGCCACTTCCAGCCAATGCTTTCGCTTTCTGAAGGCTGCCTATTCAAACTTTGGCCATTCAGTTAGCATTTCAACACAAGACGTCGAGAGTAATCCAAGCCTTACTTGAAGGTGATCTCTTTGGATACGGGGTCTACCCAGATGTAATCGTCAAAGCCCTGCGATTTCGCATCAGCACTGTCTCGGTATGCGGGTGATGCAGCAAATCACTCGTACATCTCCATCGATATCGGCAAAGCGAATGCCATCCGTTGCTGTATATGCTTCGCCCGAACCCAGGTTCCACGTCACCCAGATTGCTCCCTTGTCGTCAATGTAGCACAATTCTGGCTTGCCATCGCCATTCTGGTGTACATTAGCTACGCACACTTGCAAAAGCGCGCTCTGAGTCTCCTTACAATGTCAGCGAGCCGCATGGCGCCCGGATCCTTGCCATTGCCGTCCACAATTCGCTGTGGCTCATCCTTTGTCACGAGCTTGGGAATAGCGTCCTTGTGCGTGGCAGAATTAAGGTAACCGCTGAGGCCTGATTTCTCGTCCCAGATGAGATAGTCGGCGCGGCCTATCAAGCATATCAGCCATGTGGCGCATTCGCTTGTATGCATGTATCACTCACCGTCGCCATCGATATCTTCAAGCAAAATCCTGGAGATGTTTTTCTCTGCACCGCTGGAGATTCCCCCTTGACTAACGAATGTGACGTCTTCAGAGAGGTAAGCTGCGCTATTCAGCCAAAGCGAAAGCGATCCATCTTCTCCGACCAGAACATAATCGGCTTGTCCGTCTCCGTTGATATCCTAGGCTCGAGTTAGCTCTATACCCCTGTTCGCGTATTTTGTGATGCGATCGAGAACTCACAGGGAATCTCAGGGTTACTGTATTTGCATGCGATTTGCCTGGAACAATTGTCTTGTTAAAATGGAACGACCAGCCATTCTCCGCTGTGTCGTCTGCTCCCAAATTGTAGCTAGGCACGCGTTTTAGCTTCATCGACCAGACTTGTAGTCCCAGACTTGCGACTTACCTGATGGACACACTACCAGTGTCCGGGTCGACAACGAGATAGTCGGCCATGCCGTTTCCATTCATATCAGCGAAGAAGACCTGGTCACCCTGCCCATGGCCACTAGCGATGACCCCCTGACGGTCGCCGGTATTCTTGCCAGCAGGAGTCCAGGGATCGGGATGGTTGTTGATCCAGCAGGACAGCTCACCATTCTCTGGGTTGACCCACACATAGTCGGCCTTTCCATCGCCATTCATGTCGACAAGTCTAACGTTCATCCACGCGTCTGCATGCAAGTCTTCGGTGATTTTGTTTCCTTCGGACCAATTCTGGGAGAATTTACGAGTGCCAGCATGGCCAAAGTCTCCGGTAATCTGGCCTGTTTCAGCCCAAACTGGGGCGCCATTGCACTTGACCTTGCCGTCTTTGCCTGCGTTCTCGGCCGACTCATTCACATGTTTGGGATTGGTGACCTCTACGACACCTACACCGATATTTGTAGGAGGGACTGGATTATTTGGCCCCCCGTTGGCATCAACATCTGGTGTGGCAGAGCTGTCAGGGCGCTCGGTTTTGCTGGCTGTTATCGAGTACGTAGATAGAGGAGCGTCGACAGTCTTGAGAAAAGACAAGATTTGCTGCTGGTCTTCCAGCCAGTTCTTGTCACGGTTCCAGTCAGGAACGCGGTGCACGTAACGCTTGGGAGTACGCGTAGGAGATTCCGAAACGGTTGTCGTCGTTGTGCCAGCTCGGGCGTCGCAGCTCGTAATTGTGGAACAGGATGTCTGGGAATGTTAGAACCGACCCCTGCAATATAAAGCATGACAAGTTGCTTACTCGAGTTGTGAGAGACTTTGTGGTGACGCCGGAACTCGTGACTGTACTGACAGTCTCCGTGCACTGCGGCACTACATTTGGCGTCTCGCAAGACTCTGGGCCTTTGCTAGATTCTGGAATGTTGGTGCTGACTGGAGGTGAAGTGACACCAGGAGTGGTTGCTATTGGAGAAGTAGGGCTGAGAGAAGGATCGGTTGCAGTGGGGGCGGTAGGATCTACGGGGGTCTTAGGCGTGTCAGAAGGCTTGGGTTGTTGAGAAGGCTCAGGGTCGTCAGAAGGCTCTGGGTCATCAGAAGGTTCTGGGTCATCAGAAGGCTCTGGGTCATCAGAAGGTTCTGGATCATCAGAAGGCTTTGGGTCATCTGAAGGCTTTGGGTCATTGGAAGGAGGATCTGGAGAATTGAATCCAGGCGGGAATGGAATTGGTAGCACAATATCAGGGGTTGATGAATTTGCCGGTTCTGGCGAGTCAGACTTTTTCGGACTGTCAGACTTGGCAGGATTATCAGACTCGACAGGAGCCTGAGATGGAGCCTGAGATGGGGTCTGAGATGGGGTCTGAGATGGAGATGGGGATTCCGACGGAGTACCTGATGGAATGATTATTGGCTCAAAGGTCGAAGAAGGTGGTTGTGAAAGAACTGCCGTAGAATTAGACGCAATTGAAGATAGCAAAGTTGAAGCCTCGGCTGATGTATTTGGAGGAGAAGTCTTAGGCGGGACGATACCAGAGAAATTGGACGCCATTGACGAGGGCAATGTTGAGACCGCGGATATTGGCCTCAAAGTCCCACCTGACGCATTTGAGGGAGAAGGTGAAGGTGCCCGCGAGGATCCCGGTATATCTGACTCTTGCTGAGTAGACGAAATAGCACCGTGGGAAGATGTTGAGCCGGAAATCTGACTGGGCGAATGCGTCGGGGTGGGTTTCGTGTCCGAACTACCTACCTTTGTACGAGTCGAGGATCTGTGTGGTGTTGAAGAATGCTTTCCCGAGGGAATTTGACCCTTGCTAGAAGGCGAGGAGGTGCCATGTCCCGCAGAGGACTTGGCTACGCCAGTCGAGTGCTGTCCTCTCCCTTGACTTGATGGGACTTGTATAGCACGAGTTGGTCTGACTGATGAAAATGCATATGTCTTTGAACCAACAACAGCTCCGTTTGATCCAATAGAAACAATTGCGGAGCCAATAGTGGCAGGCGCACCAGAATGAACCGTGACCGGTGCGCCTTTGGAAGGGGTGTATACGAAGCCGGAGGGGCGAACTGTCAGTCTCTGGTCGCCGATAGGCACGACAGCTTGATCCGGTCGCGTTTCACATGGTTCCAGTAACGGTCTTGAACCTGGTGGAGGGCATTGCGCATGTGCAAGGCCGCAGAGATTGAGGGTTAGAAGAAAGGATAGAAGCAAACCAAAAAGAGATGATAGACATTTATCCCTGAGCATATTAGCAGGGGGACCAAGACGCGTAACTGAAGCAGAGAAGAGAAACTGCGCTATTAGCATCATGGAAGAAGCGCCTCTCATTCCTCATATAACTAGAGCCGAGGACATATTGAAATCTCCTCAAAGCACGTAGCTACGATTAGTGGCTGCAGCATGGCACATGGGAGACAGGCTGCTCAGCTTCATCTCCTGCGTCTGCCGTGGAGCCTTCCACATGGGTCGTCAGTCGTATGAGAATTATGCCTTGAAATAGTATAGTACCAGCACTGGTCAACCCTTCCGTCAGTATCGGGATGAAGGCCGCCCCAGATCGATGAAAGATTCTCTTCTTTGAAGCGCCGGACAGGTGAGAGCTAAGCACGAATAGGATGCCGCACGATCCCTGAATAATTTCCAGAGATTCTTAAATGGAACTGAATAGACGATTTTGGAGATAGAGTAAGCCACATTGACCGCGAAGGGGCTAGCACCGGGCCAATAAGCATAGCACGTCAACTCGAGTTTAACGACATCGCGCAAAAGGAGTAACGAAAGACGTGGACGTCCCCTGCCAAGTCCTCGGCCCCATTACTTTGACTGAGGTTTCAGATGCTCATTAAAGCACCACCTTCCAGTTTGTGCCGCAGTACTGCGCCCGTAGCCTCTACATGAGCAACGTAAATCGTTAAGCGCCGCATAGCCGTGATGGACAAGCTGCTGAGCGGATCCGTGGGCATGTCAGAAGATAGTGAGTAGCTTTGGATTGAAGCTAAGGGTTCTTAAGTCTGCCTTTCCCTCCAAGAGTTAAGATGGATGCATTATTTTGTCGCTGCTTATCCGGATTTCGACATAATGGTCATGGTGATGAGGTTGTTGTTGACCTTGATATGGTCCTCGTGCGCCATCGCATGGATCCTGGATGCATCGTGTGCTTCTGATCGAGGTAATTGACCAATAACATGGTATTTGAGTTCCCGGGGGCTTACTTCATAGCAGAAATAAGAAACTTGGTGACCGATTCCATGAATTCTGCCTTTGATATGGCTGACATGGCTCTGGTCGCACTCGAGGCCGCTTCCCCTCGCGGGCAGAATCCCAATGCATTTGCTGGCCGAAGACTCAGCACAGGCCAGATGTTGGCATTGAACGATTTGTTCTCGTACATGTTCCAGCAGACAGAACGCGTCCTGAGAAGCACAGCAGCCAATGACCGTGCCGAAAAAAGAACAGTCTGGAAAAGACTCAACGGTGCGTCTATAAGCGTTCATTCCAGTGATGCGGCTGCTCATTTTCCTTAGATGTGTTTGATGGAGTTCTCAAATTCAAGACTAGGCAACCTTGGATTCGGGACCCCTCGATTGTAGGCTATGGGAAACTTCAGGTTGACGAGCTAGTGAGCCTTCCCTTCTACGTTCTTTGTAACATTCGTATTGACTCAGCCAGATTGTGTACTGTGACTACAGTCGTCTTAAAAGCGATGGCAATGGAAATTGGATCGATGAGGATTACGACCCTGTCCAACCAGCCTATCGTGCTGGAGATTCTGATATGGTGGACGCAATCGCATGCGGCAATTTAAATCCAAGTGCGGGCAGTCCTAGCGCTGGCAGCCCTATTCCTGTCAATGCTGGCAATACCAATCCAACGAGCTCAGGGGATAGTTTTGCAATAACCACGGCTGATTCTCAAAGTCCACAGCAAGTCCAAATCTGCACTGAAGCCTTGCACTCTTATCTTGCAAACAAACGAGACCCAGTTTTGGTATTACAGCTCCAGTCTCGTTTCGTGGATTAGATTCCTGATTATTCTCACAGACTCAACAAAACCCGGTTGCTTGGGTTGCAAGGAATGTTCAAAATGTCAACCAACCTGGCGCGCTCGAGAGCTTTCCTGGTGCACGCATTGACGCGGTGGATCTTTTGGATGTCACTCTGCTGCATGAAATAACCCATGCTTTTCCAATGCAGACGGCTGACGTTGCTCTTCAGGGCAGCTATGGTAAGTCGTCGATTGCCGAGCAAAAAGCGCCAAAGAAATCTCTAAAAATAATATTATAGGGTGGGAAAATTGCAAGGCAATTGGTAGGGCTCCAGCATGTATCGACAATGCGGGTAAGAAATGTCAAAGCTGAGAACCAAATCTTTTGGCTAATCTGTGAGCAGAAAATTATGCTTACTACGGTCGAGGCATGTCTCATCTCCACCTTGATTTAGAGATTGAGTGTTTTAGCTAATCAGAGATGAACAGTTGCGAGTATGATTCTGGGGCCGATCCCTCTTCGGATCGATACTGATGGTGACATTACTGTCATTCCTTGAACGCCAAAGCAAAGGAGAAAGGCCGTAAATCAAAGAGTTGGAGCCATTCATTTCGCAGGTTGACAATGCTGTATTTTGCCTGTTTCGTTCACTGCTATTTATCTTTCTCATGAGCAGATCCAAATGCCTTAAACCAAGGACGGCTTTCCGCGGTGAAACCAGTGTAATCTAAGTACCGCTTCGACAGAAAAGGTGGTGCTATTTGAGTTGGAAATATCCGTATGCTCGCACCGTCAGATAACTGAGACCTGTGGATAGTTTTATTTTTGAAAGATAATTTCGCAAGTAAGATGAAGAAGAACCGGGTGTACCCTGAATATTTGCCTCCTTTCTAAAGTTCTCTAAGAGTGTGGGTATACCTGTTCTGCGGTGCCAATTCTTCTGTCGAGGGGGTGCTAAGGTCGATTGCTCATTGTATCTACTCACCTATTTTATAGGGGATGATATGGAAGCCCCATTCTTCTACTGCTTCTTGAACGCGGCTGCTTTCATACTCAAACACTCGCAAGCTAATCGAAGCGTGCTGGCCAATTTCTTTCAAGGGTTCAAAAAGGTACCTGTAAGCGTCTGGGTCCCACCTTGGAACACGCATCTGTAGCTTCACGTGGAGCCGACGAAGACCTTTCAACTCTGTCAAGGCATGACAAGCCTTCAACCAAGTGCCAAAGTCATGAGGAGGCTTGGCCCTCTCATCCAAGATTGCCTCGCCATTTTCCCAACGGTACAGCTTATCGTAGTCGAAACGGTCAAGATGAACTTCTTGAATAGTCTGAAATTGAGCTTTGGCGACGTTCTCGTAGAAATTGAGCAAGGGTTCGAGACCAATGAAATGGAACAGATTGCTCCTATAGAGGATGTATATGGCCTCATTATGGCTGTGTATTATTTTAGACACAATCATGTATCGCTACGCTTGCCATTCGCAACTCACATTAGACGGCAAACCTTAGTCAAGGGCAGAAAGAGGTCCTCAGGAGGCTGTTTTGGTACGTATGTGAGCGGGCGATCCAATGCCGCAAGCGAACGGTACCGCGCGCAGGAAAGTCCTTGGGGAATCGTATAGTAACATGTTTCTACGCATGGAAGGTGTGAAATCCGTTCGGGGCATTGTACGATGTGGATGTGGCGGCCACCGAGGTAATATTCCCAAATTTGATAGCGCACTTCCAGTGGGATCTTCTGCAACAGGCTCGACTGCAGCTGGGGATTCAGTTGGCGCCGCGAGCCCGGCGATAGTGGGGACCCAGTTCTCATATGTTTTTCTAGCCGGGGCACACCTTCACCAAGACCCTCAAGTGTTTTGGAGCAGTCGGGCATGGTTGATGGCGGGATTAATTTTATCAAGAGAAAGCCGGCGCAGGCGGCGAGGTGGCGAGTCCCGTCTTATAATTGGTACTGTCTCAGATGTGCTATATACCTCCATCTTCTGGCCCCTTTTCTGTGCCCTCACGTCTTACCCTTGCACCCTCTTTCAGCTTGTCCCAGCGCTCACGGTAGCGCGACACAACCCCCTTTAGCTTTGCATTCTCACGCTGTTGCTGCTCTCTCTCCCTCTGTAGCGCTTTGAGCTGCTCTTCCAACTGTGCCACTTGCTCGTCCTGCCCTTTGGATCCTCTGGAGGCACTTACAGAGTGACTGGGATGGAGTGACCGTATACTCTGCTGCATTGCGGCAGTTTGTGACTGCGCATTCTTTTCCCACATGTATAGTCGCTTACTCAGATTGTCTGTGAGCGACTTGAGGGATTCATTCTCCATTTCCAGCTCCTCCTGTGTCTTGTTCGAAGACCCTCGTCTCGTCACGCCTTCATGTTGACGGCTTGCTTTCGGAGATAATCCATGTGGCGATTCTTTGGCGTCCTCAAACATATCGTCATCGTCCTCACCGGCATCGTTGGCCCGTTTGGGCGACATTGCGCCTCGTACAGCCTGTCCCCCGCTTGTCGGCACAACGTAAAAGCTCTCTTGTGGGTTTCCGACTGGACCTTTCTCTTGTCGTATCGCGCGCATCGCAGCTTTGGAGTAGATGGAGTTGACATCGGGCAACTCCACAGTGGGTCGCTTTGGCTGATCAGGCTTGGAATTTGATGCTTCTTCCTGTGCCTCGGGCACGAGTGGTAGACCAGCAAACGCCAGGGGCGCCGACAGCTTTGACCACAGGCCCTCAAAGCCCGAGTAGAATCTCTGAAAGGCTGCGTCATCCTGGCCAGATTTATCTTGTAGCGTTTCTAGATTGGCGGCAAGCGTCGCTGCAGCTTTGCCTGCTCTAGGCGGGCCGTCCATGTCCTTGCTGCTGCGAGATGTAGCCTTGTCCTCCGAAAGTTGAGCCTTGGAATGTCGGTGTGGTGTGGTTGGGATGCCGCGTGCAGACGCCAGATTGCTGGCAATGGACGAAGACAATGGACGGGCAGGACGCCGCTCCAAGGTTGGAGAAGGCTGGCGAGCTGGTGTGTGTGCAGCGAGCCCAGAGCCAGCCTCTGCCTCTTCGCGCCTACTTGGAGTCCTTCGCTCAGGCGATTTCACAGTGTCCCCATCATACATGGAGCTCTCCAGGCTTGTGTCGTTGCGCGGACGCCTCTCAGCCCTGGGACCAACGAGCTGCGCAAGGCGACGATGTTCTTCCTCAAGCAGCTTGAGGATACGTAGTGCCTCTGCATCTTGAGTGCCTTCAGCCGCTTTTGCAAAGTCGTTGGCAGCGGCCTTGTGCTGCTCAGACGTAGCCTGGGAGGAGTGCGGTGCGGATTGGCGGATGTGGGCGTGCGCCTGCTCTTCTGGTCAGTCTCATTTGTTGTGCCAGTTCCAAGAAGCATACGCTTGTCAACGGTGCCTCTTCCATTCTCAAATCCAAGTGGCCCTGTGGTCTGAAAGTCGTGTGAAGCTGTCAGTGGGGAGTTTGTGGGGTGTCGCTTCGCGGATAACGTCACCGGCGCGTTTTCCGTCGCGTTTCGAACCTCTCTGACTTGATATATTTGACTGGGTATGCTTTCAAGTTGATTCGTCCTTGAGTTATGGTGCAGTCGTTGATGCTTAGGAAGATAACTATTGCTCCGCCTCGCCAAACAACTGGCAGTCCTACTTGCGCCCTCGAAACCTTGCTCAGACCTCGCTCCTCTGCCCGCACGATTCGCTCCTTTCACTCTTCGCCTTGGATTCAAGCCTTGAAACACCGCAGAGTCCTCAGTTGACTTGCCGATTGGCAGAACGTCTTTGCTTTTTCGTTCACATGGTTGTTCGGCGACAGGCGCAGAAGTGGGCAAATCATGGAGGTCACGCGCCTTGATTTCTCCAGAAGCCTGCCCACTATACTCAACCACATCGCTGGAGCGCACTTTCTATCCTTTGACCTGGAACTATCAGGCATACCGGATCAGAGGCGCAATCGCGGCCAAGGCCCAAAGACTCTGGCGGATCGGTACAAAGAACTCAAAGACGCTGCCGCAACCTATCACATCTTGCAAGTGGGACTCACCTGCGTCGAAGAGGACAGGCCCGGCGCCAAGTATGTGATACGATCGTACAACTTCAATATAAGCCCACTGGTGGATGACCAGTTAGATCTCGAGCGAAACTTTACGTACTCGACAGGGGCAGTGGACTTTCTCCTTCGCCATGACTATCAGATGCAGTCGCCCTTTGTATCTGGAATCCCTTACTTGACCCGCTCCGAGACAGAGACGGCCATGGACAAGGCCTTGGCCCGATGGGATAGACAAGCCATTCCAGACATCAAGATCAAGGACGACGATGCAAAAGCCCTGGTCTTTATGAAGCGCGTCCGAGAAGAGATTGACGCCTGGCAGAAGACTGGCTCTCCCAGCAAAGACGCTTACGACATTGTTGGCGTGCCCACGTCTTCAGCTAGTCAGAACAGCATTGTACCCCTCAATCGCTTTGAGAAGCGGCTCGCGCATCAGATCGTCCGTACAGAGTACCCGCAGCTGCAAACCTTTAGCCGTACCGACGGCGTCCAAGTGCAGCCTCTCAACAAAGAAGAGCAGCGAAGAATTCAGGAATCGCTTCGCCGGCGGCTCAAGAGTACAATGTCGAATCAAGTGGGCTTTCGTTGGGTCGCAGAGGCCATGGCTGGTGGCGATCTTTCTGGTCTAGATCAAGAATCATTAGGGCCCATCCAGGGCGAGAAAGCCCCAAGCTCAAAGGAAGCCTTTGGACGAAGGATGAACACGCTTCTAGACAATCTCAAGGCCAGAAAAAAGGTCCTTATTGGCCACAACTGCCTACTCGACCTCATGTACTTTTTCCAGACCTTCTACGGGCCTCTGCCCGATACAATTGAAGGCTTCATCAAACAGGTGCACGACGTGTTTCCTCTGGTGATTGACACCAAATATCTCTCCACCAATCCAGGAAGCTCAGACGCTCTACGCTTTCGAAGTTCCCAGCTGTGGCAGATTGACCAAGCACTGGCCGAGTTGGAGAAGCCGGAGCTCGAGTGCGCTCAAGACGTGAACTCCTACGAAGACTCTGAGCAGTACCACGAAGCAGGGTTTGATAGCTTCGTCACTGCAAAGGTCTTTCTGCGGTTGGCCAGTAAGATTGCTTCAGAACACCCAAGTCTCTGGTCTGTCGCAAAGGAAGCTTCCGAAGACGTCAAACCAACACCAGTACAACCTTCAAAGAAGAAGCGTAACAAGAGCGACCAGAATGCCCAGAAAAATCAGTTCTTTCATCAAAATACTTTTCAAGGTCTTTCGGAGCTGGACAACCAAGAAGCCGACACAACCGCATCAACACCTCATCCCTCTGCAGAGACTCCAGCGTCAACGTCTGCAGCCGCACCTCCTGAGCGCGAGGATCATGCAGTGGATGACCAAGACCTCGACCAATTAACTCACTCTATCCGCGCTTTACGTCTGAAAGGTGATGACCTCAAAGGCAGCCTCCCTGGCTTGATACCACGCTGGGACACTCAGTTTTGGACAATGTTTGGCAATAAACTACGAGTCTACGGAACTGTGGAGGAGGAGTGCCGTCTGGCCGAAGCTGATCCGCTGCAGCCAGTCAACACCATGGACGCATCAGGGCCTGTGGAAGCGCATCAGCCAACTAAGCGGAGACGTTCAATATTGGACGGATTGAAGGAAGCCGTCGGCAAACTCTTCTAAGGCCATCGATAGAACTTTAATGAATATATAATAATGACTCTTACCTGTCAACTGAATAACGACATTATACTTGCAGTCGGCGGGCTGTGAACTGGGGATGCCCTTCTCGTCATCTTGTCCCTGGACCCAGCTTGTACACTTGATCACGCAACGTACGCAGACTCCTGTATTTGTATATGCAATTGCTACATGCTTCAAAGGATCTGCGCATCGCCCACGTTCAGTACTACAGGGTGTTGTTGACTAAGAGCTTCATGGCAGGGTCGTACATCATGACAATAGCGAGCTCAGCAAGGGCCAGAGGGGAATGCATACGGCTGTGAAGAGGTTCAATGGCAGGACTATACGGCTGTCGCATGTACACAGAGATGAAGTGCTGGACTGGTGAAGACACAGCCTGGGGTGAAGAAGTGCTTATCCTGAAAATGCAAGGCGATCAAGACGAGAGTTGTGGCGCAGCGTTGATGGTATACATTCTGTCGCAGTAGGAAAAAGTGGCGAAGTGATCTCGTCAATAACCCAGTACCTTTTCATCATCAATCTCTAACGTCGTCAGCCACGCGCTCGCGCTCGCAGACTCGTTCCGTCACCCCAGATGCCCACAACACCCATTGCGAATGCCAGACCAGTGATTGAGGCTTGCACAATCTTTCGCGCCCGGTACTTGTCCATGGCTGAGCGGATTCCCTCTCCGTTGAGCGTCATGCTTCCGTTGAGGTCGACATACTCGTCGGCATCTGCCTTGTTGGCGCCCGCCTCCTTTGCACCACTGGCCTCGTCTCGGCGTGCCAGCAGATAGTCAACGCCGCTGCCGATGGCGACGACCAAGCTTGTCCATAGCAAGTAGGGGTGTCGACCGCCTTCCTTTGGTGACAGGATAAATGCAAGGCCGTACGCCGAGATTGGCACAAGCGACAGCCCGACAAGGTGGCTCTGTGTGCTTTGTTGGTGGCTCTGGAAGGTGCTGTTGGCAGCAGAGGCCGAGGGGAGGTTGAATAAGGATGGGACGGATTGTGTGGCAGTTGTGTATGAGACGCCCTGTTGCCTTTGGTCAGCCGAGTCCTTTGCAGCATCTGACTTCAGCGCTGGTGTAGGCGCTCGTCTCTGCCCATGATGTGGGGAAGGAGGGAACTGGAACGTACGGTCAAAAGACCAAGGCTGATTGTGCCCACAAACTTGAACACGGGAACTATTATACCGGTCATGATGCCGTTGAGTTGCTGGATGTAGAAGATAAGTATGAAGCAGCCCAAGTTTAGCTGCGGTGTGAGCTCTGGCTAAAAGGTGCTGGGCGGCTGTGACGCGGTTGAGGTTGGTGTGTGTCCCAGAAAAAGGGTGTTTTTCTAAAGCGTATATTACGGCAGCATCATTGGCCAAGGGACACGCGCTTGCCCAGCATCATCGATTCTTTCTCGAGCTACTCGGATTGGTATAGAACAATTTTGAGCGAGTGGAGCGCAACAGAGTTGGGGACAATGCTCTTTATTCATATTTGAGACAAAGAATTCGAGTGATGAAAATGCTAATAATCTTCAAGATCCTCTATAGTACATCCAACGCCATGCTAAACTTTTTTCCCGCCGTGAGCATCGTTAAATACAAGGTGACCACGTCACATGAGCAGGTACTCCTTGAGTGTTGTTTTTGGACCCAATGGCCAGCAAATGGATGATATTTGCTTCAAGATGACCAGCATCTCGACATTGAAGAGTGGCGTCATTCTCGGTTGCCATCCTTCCTTTATTGGTAGGCGCTCCTCTTCAAACAAGGCTTTGATGTAAGAGACTGGCGTGCGGTACCACAGACCTTCACCGAAAAGGCAGTGGATCATTGATGCTTCTGAGCAAGCCAGGAAGTGGTTGAAGGTGTTGAAGGACAGCTCAGGGTTGGCTCGTTTCTGCTGCGCAAAGCGCGTCTTGCGGAAGCGGCCCATATCTGAGACGCTGATGTGGCTACCGTCGGTGGAGGACTGGATGAACTCCTTCATCTGGTTGGGCTGAAGCTTGAATGGATCACCCATTTGCCGGTCCTGGCGAGTCAGAGAGACGTTGTGTTCCGTAGAGTTGGCAATACCCAGTTGCTCCAGGTCAAGAACAGGCTCGCCGTTCTCATCCACGTCGTAAGGTTCGCGAACGCCCTGGATGTCTTTTTGGCTGTGAATCTTGAACACGGTTGGCACCAGCATGTTTTGGAGGTCTGGGCCGACACCAAGGTGCCGCAAAGCAGCAAAGAGCTCATCCGCATGTATATTACGACCATCCCGTGGTAGGTAGCCGTGATTGGCAAGAGAGTTGAGCACTGGACATGGAGAACGCTTTGCATTTGGAGGAGCTGGAGCCCACTCTCCTACTTCGAGCGTTGCTGTTATAGTAGTCGTAGTCGACATGGTGAACTATGGCCTTATGATTTGGTAGTAGAAGGAGAGAGGCCTTGCAGAGAAGTTGTGTAGCTTTCTAGAAACCTGGTACGGTGCATGGAAGGGAGCTTTAAGTACGCCACGAAACGTGGAAAAGGCAAACAGGCCATTCCATGCTTCGCATCATCTGACTGTGAGAAAGAGTGTCAGCCGCATCTGACGGTGCCTGCAATCGGCTAGTAGGAGTCAATGCACTGTGGGCAGAAACACGTGGCTTGGAATGTGATTCGATGAGAGGATATCCAGAAGGCACATTCGCGTGTAATCCCCAAATTAGGGGAACGAGAAACCCACATGCGCAGCACGCGATGCCTCTCTGCCTTGTCAGCGCTAGCGATGGATGCCATTGTCATAGGCTTCTTGCGTGCAAGCGACGAACTGGGGGCCAAATGATCGGCAGTGCATTGCCCCCAAAGGCTGAAAATAAAAGAGCACTTTGCATTATTTTCGTAACCCTTACCTGCGCCTTTACAATAACGGCATGAGCAATTTTGATCGGCACAAGGCGATCCCACATTTGATGCCATGGTCATACCAGAATCATGCCAGAGTCACACGGCTCAACGCTGTGCCGGTGTGGTCGTTCGGCCACCCCGAATACCGCCAATACATATTGGTCATCGCCCAGCTACGGTCAAGGAAAACTTTGATTGTCAGCCCCGGCGCTGAAGGTGCTAGACCACATGGAGTTCTGCAAAGCGTGTCGCCGATTGATTACGCGCTCGCTTTTTCCGAGAATTTTGACGCAATGGAATTGGCGCCAATGTCTCTGATGGTCTGGATAGCGGCAAGGCGCGTGGCATCCCAACGTCTTCCACGTGGGCGGCATCCGCCATCTTGGGATCCGCCCAAATGGCTGTCGTTTTTGCGTCCATATCTGCCGAGCTGGAAAAATCCTGGGTTCTGTGTGCTGAATTGCTTACTCGTTCTCAAGCTGACTGAATCAGCTCGGTCCATTACCGCAGAAAGCTCGGTCAGATTGACCCAAGCATCTAGATGCTGTCGCTTCACCCCCTTGGAAACTCGTCGCAGCAGGTCAGGTCTTTACGCATCTTACTCAATCTGACCAAGATAATGCATTGGTCGAAATGTCCGGGGGAAGTACTGGTCACTGCGCCAAAAGTGAGGCCGACTTTCCTGGCTGGCTTTGTGGCGCGTGCACCGCCCCCCTCTCTATAACGACGCCAAATAATTCTCGAGTTTTAGCCAAAAAGAAGTGCTATCAGTACTTGAACTAGACCAGAAAGTACTGTAGTGTGACCAGACCAATGGCCAAGAATGAGAGCATTGTTTTTTAGGGCGCTTAAGAATAGTTCCAGCCTGCTTAGAAGTGTATCAGCATTTAAATCACATGGGGTCACGAACATGATGCCAGCTTGCAGCCTGGCCATGGTACGAGAGTAAAAGCAGAATCGGCGACACGACACTCTTGTTAGATGGCTTGGAGATGACCGAGGCTGGATAGAAAAGCTGGGGACTTGCTGAGCTGACGAAAGGATGAAGAGGCCATGGCGCTGCAAATCGGGTATACTCGTATACTTATCCACTTATGCACAACTTCAGAAAGAACACAGTTATATTGAGAAGAACTGCTTATTCTTAGTTTTACGAGGGAATTCACCTGCTGCTATCTCTACAAGGTCAGGTCAGGTCAGGGTAACAGTATATGGGCATGCGCAATCTAAGAGCGCTACCTTTTCTGTCGAGAGGGCGAGGTCTTCGAAACAAATGAAAAGCCCAAATCTGCATACCTTTGCAATGTCTGATAAAGCAAAGTACGCAGAAGAGCTTGTCCGTGTGCATGCATGCATTTATGTTTGTTTTCCATGAGTATTTTACACTTATATCACACCAAGCTCCTTGAACTTGCCAAGCATACCGTCAACATCGTCAACTTTGCCGCCTCCCTGTCTCGGGGCCGGCTCCTCCACCTTGACCGTCTTCATGCGCTGCTGCAGCTCAATGCCATAGTCGCTCAACTTCTTCTTCTCCAGTGGTTTCTTCTTGGCCTTCATGATGTTGGGCAAGCTCGCATAGCGCGGCTCGTTGAGGCGCAGATCTGCCGTGACAATCATGGGCAACTTGGCCTTGACCGTCTCGGCTCCTCCATCCACCTCCTTTGTCACCGTGGCCCACATGGAGCCGTCCTTTTCCTCAATCTGAATGTCACTGGCCTGTGTGGCCTGCGGCCATCCCAGAAGCGCTGCCAGCATCTGGCCAGTTTGACCCGCATCGTCGTCAACGCTCTGTTTCCCCAGCAGAA
The DNA here is from genome assembly GCA_027563825.1 of Erythroxylum mucronatum. NCBI lineage: Eukaryota > Viridiplantae > Streptophyta > Magnoliopsida > Malpighiales > Erythroxylaceae > Erythroxylum > Erythroxylum mucronatum. Next base: position 168,693 of record JAOSBP010126985.1, read on the forward strand.
CGAGGTCGCTCTTTTCCTCTTCCACCACCTTCTTGAGAAGCTTGGCAACAGTCAATGGCTCGATGCCAGCTTGTGCCTCTGATTCCTCCACCTGGACGTGGATGCTGCGATCAGCGCCCATGGCCATGGCTGTGCGTAGAACATCTTGTGCCTTTGCGGGACCGGCGCTCAAGGCCAGGATGTCGGCAATGGCAGGTCCCTTTTTCGACTTGGTGTGATTCTCGCGCATGCGCACAGCTTCCTCGACTGTAAGCTCATCGAATGCATTCATGCTGTGTTTGACTCCGGCAGTCTCCACGCCAGTGTTGGTCTTGTTCACGCGGGGTTTGATCTGTGGGATTGAGTCAGCGAATCGCAGTGCGCACGGGCTGAATCAGACAGACAGCATAGTCAATGACCCGCTTGATGGGCACCAGCACTCTTAGGCCCGACATTGTGTTTGCCAACTCGGTGTTTTAGCTGGCTGGCGAAGGTACTAAGAGCACAGAGAGAGGATGTGATCCTCGGCAATAGACGGAGCAGCAGGTGTGTCCGATTGAACCGCACACACTCAATGATCCGAACATGATCCAAACTTTGGGCTGATTACAAGTTGAAAATTTCTTTCAAACTACATTCCCATCTTTTGCGGCAACAATGGAGGAGGGGTTTCCGCGATCGAGTCTGTTTGAGGTGCGCAATACTGAGAATGGAGCTGGACGTGGCGTATTTGCATTGCGACACATTGCCAAGGGTACGGTCTTACTCGGTACATCGACCATTGTATCGCGCATCATATACAGTGAATACGTGAAAGAAGTGTGCGCACAGTGTTTTGCCTATGATCGCGGAAAAGTGTGGAAAGTTCGTGACAATGCCAAAGGGCTGGTCTTCTGCTCCGAATACTGTGCACAGGAATGGCAGACAAGCACACTGCCAGATGCTGGCATGGCCCGTGTGGAGCTGAAGAAGCTTCTGAGCAAGAGGAAGGCCTCCAACTTGGAATCTGATGGGGTTGATCAGCCTGACCCCACGCCTGAGATGATTGACAAAGTCTGGAATGCAGGTGAAGTCTTAGCAAATACGATCCGGAAAGCCCGCGCAACAGCTCAGCCAACTCGGGAAATGCGTCGTGCTATTGATACTGCCAAAGCGATTACATACCCCGACGCGACTGCCATCTGGTACATTTTGGAAGGGTGCATGTATGCCGCCAGCAACCCAGAGGACTGGGCGTGTGTGGAGAATCTTGTGGCTGACGACAGACCATACAAAGCGCGTGAACTGGTCGAGCACGTCGAGGCTTATGCCCTGCTGCTAGCGACAGTTCCACTCAGCCTGGTTCCGTTCATCACTCAGGAGACGGTCCGCACGCTGCAATCACGCAGCGTGCATAATGTGTTCAGCATACGATCCTTGGACGAAGGCGGAAGAGAGGGCGATGCCGGCAGTGAGTTTTTGGGTTATGGCATGTGGCCTCTTGCCAGTTTCTGGAATCACAGTTGTGCACCAAACATTCAAAAGAGCCGACGCGGCAAGACTTGGACTTTCTATGCAACTCGAGACATCTCTGCTGGAGAGGAGCTGTGCATCACGTATCTGGGTGGGGACGAGAGAGACATGTCCGTGGATGAGCGCAGGACGAAGCTCCGAGAGGGCTGGGGCTTCGATTGTGCATGTGCAGCCTGCACTGCAGATCAATCCTGATCAAGGCGGAGATGCATTTGGCCGATCAGCAAGGATGAGCGACTTTGATGAAGGAAGCTGCAGGCGACAGCATTGCGGTCTGACTGCCGCGCAAATTTTTGAGCTGTGCTGGATGACGGATACGGATAGAGTATTGACTCAAGGCATAGAAATCAGACATGGACATTGGACATAGACATTGGACATAGACATCAGACATGGACATCAGATATAGACATCAGATATAGACATTAGACATAGACATCAGACATCAGACATCAGACATAGACATGGACATTGGACATAGATATTAGACATAGACTTGACAAATAGATCTTAGACACAGAGTCCAGACATAGAATAGAGATCAAGGTCTCATGATGGGCCCCATGCGTGTATGCGTGCCGATTGAGATGACGTATCATCTTCAGCAGAGCAGATCTGCCATTCATTGACTGGATCTGATATCTCTATTACGCATGAGGGCTTCGTAGAATTTTGGCCCAAGTCTAAGAAGACGCACTTAGATAAGAGTCCCATTGGAAAGCCCATTGCACTGATTTCTCAGCCTTGTCTTATCGGGTACCGCCTATGATTTCTATTGACATTGATAAGCAAGCTGGTTCTTGAAAGATTGCATTGATGTTTTGGCGCAACTGCAGTAGACGTTAAGCTTTGGGAGGAATTGGGGATGGTTGACAGAGCTTTGCAAGGGTGTCGAGGAAGGGTTGAAGCTCAACGTTGGATTAATTCGAAACGATCTAATCCCTTACGGGAGAGCAAAAGCGCCTCACGCTTTGACATGTTGTATCCCAGCTCCAACATTTGGTTTGATTGATCTGCTCCACTGATGATTCTATCCCCTTGGGTTTGATGCTATCCGTAATTTACCTTTGCATCCAAAGTATTCACCTTTACATCCAAAGTAGAGGTCAGAGATGCGTTTGATGCGGTGTTCCAGATATTGAGGAGTTCGTATGAATCAGCTTGCCCACGAACATCGGTGTGCAAACCACGGCGCCTCGTAAATTGCACAATGTTGTGGTCAGCATGAGCATTGACCGCTACACATACCATACCAACTGCCAAGGTCCTGGGCGAAAACAGCCATGTCTACCAGGGCACGTGACAAACTTCCATTCTGGTGATGATGCAGCTTGTCAAGTGATGCACCGTATTGGACGAGAATGGGACGAAAATGGGATGACGGTTGGGATAGGTCATCGGTGGTTCCGATCGACAGGTTTTGATAAAGCTTTTCGCGCCGTTTACCAGAATGTGGCATTGTGAGCTTCTAGGCCCTTGAATGATAGAGTATTCGGTCGAGAGCGCGGGGTAAAGTTGCTGTAAAATTTCATCCAGCCGAAGGGCCTAGAGCTGCGCTAGGAAATACGCCAAGGCGCACCGCGGCAGAAAGCCTCAGGCCATTTGCATCTGTCACCTCACGCGACAGGTGGCTTACCAGGTCGCACTATGCAGTGGCCGCAACGCTGTTTGGGTATCACCAGAAAGCAAGGATCCGGAAAGCGAACAGATGTCCGGCTCGTGTGATCCACCATCCGTCGTCGGCAGGACTGCGAAAGGAGTTGAGAGGCCAAAATTGCCCAACTTGATCGCCTCGAGCCAGCGCCGGCTATCGCTGCGCAAACCGTCCACTGTAGGCTTAGTGGCTTAATCTGGATAATGGCCGAGCCAGATGATCGAGCACAGTCTTACGGCGAGGCGCATCTAGGCGCAAGGGTATAGCTGCGCATCTTGCCGTGTTTGGCTTGCCCTGCATCTTGTGCCAGTGCCAACGAGGCAGTATACAAGCGAGTCGAATCCACAGCAGCCTTTCTCTTTTCTTCCCCAACCCTTGTCCCTCATTGGCCTCTCCCTGCGACAAGTTTTGATAATGGCCAACCTTGAGCCAGCCCCGTACTATGAGAAGTCGAAAGAGCCCGCCGTTGACCTGAGCTACGACTCGGACCACTCTGGTCACATTGCGGACAATGGCGACCAGCTTCAGAGGCGACTGGGCAACCGCCAGCTTCAGCTCATTGCCATCGGAGGTTCAATTGGCACAGCGCTGTTTGTCAGTATCAGCTCTGGCCTCATCAAGGGTGGCCCAGGCAGTCTTTTGATAGCATACGCCGTCTATAGCTGTCTCATAGGCCTCATCAACAATTGCATGGCTGAAATGGCAATCCTTCACCCCATGAGCGGTGGCTTCATCCGTATGAGTGGAAAGTGGGTCTCCGACGCCATGGCCTTTGCAGCTGGCTACAACTTCTTCTTCTATGAAGCCCTTTTGATTCCCTTCGAGATCACGGCCCTGAACCTCGTGCTCAAGTTTTGGAGAGACGACATCCCCGTGGCTGCAGTGTGCGCAGCTTGTATTGTGCTTTATGCGTGAGACCCCTCGTCAGCCCAAGCAACAACTCCCCCATGCGCGAAACTAATCGAAACCTAGGCTGTTGAACGTCCTTGCTGTGAAGTGGTATGGTGAAGCTGAATTCTGGCTGGCCGGTGGCAAAGTGCTTCTCATCGCCATTGTCTTCTCCTTCACCTTTGTGACCATGGTGGGAGGCAACAAGAAGCACGATGCTTATGGCTTCCGCTATTGGAAGGAGCCCGGTTCATTTGCAGAATACCTCTCGACTGGCGACCTCGGTCGTTTTGAAGGCTTCCTCGGCGCTCTGTGGTCTGCAGCCTTCACCGTTGTCGGCCCAGAGTACGTTGCCATGGTGGCTGGTGAAGCCAAACGCCCACGCACCTACATCAAGACCGCCTTCAAGACCGTCTACTGGCGATTCGGCATCTTCTTCATCGGTGGTGCCCTCTGTGTTGGAATCGTGATTCCATACAACGACAAGACCCTTCTCAGCATCATCAACGGCGACGCTGGCGGTGCTGGGACTGCGGCTGCCTCGCCCTATGTCATTGCCATGAATAACCTCGGCGTTTCATTCCTACCCCATCTGACCAACGCACTGCTCGTGACAAGCATCTTCTCCGCCGGCAACACCTACACGTACTGTGCCACACGCAGCTTGTACAGTCTGGCCATCGAGAACAAGGCGCCTGGCTTCCTGAAGAAGTGCACGCGCCAGGGTGTCCCAATCTGGTGCTTCGTCATTACCATGCTCTTCCCATTCCTGTCCTTCCTGCAGGTCGGCAAGGGCTCTTCTAATGTCTTGACTATTCTAGTCGACCTGGTCACTGCTGGCCAGATCATGAACTACATTGTCATCTGCACCACCTACCTGTTCTTCTACCGAGCTTGCAAAGCGCAGGGTGTTGACCGCAAGCTGTTCCCATACTATGGATGGGCCCAGCCCTACTGCGGGTGGGTTGGCCTCATCGGCGCAACCTTGGTCGTTGGCTGCTACGGATATAACATCTTTCTGCCTGGCCGCTGGGACATTGCATCCTTCTTCTCCTACTACACCATGGCGATTCTCTTCCCTATCCTGTTCATTTTCTGGACCGTTGTCAAGCGCGTCGGCCTGGTACCTGCGGAAGAGGCAGACTTAGTTTGGGACCGTCACATTATCGATGCGTACGAGGCTTCATTCACCAGTCCGCCGGTTGGCTTCTGGACCGAGATTGTGCAGCTTGTGGGTATTATGAGGCACAAGAAGGACGTCCAGGGTGCATGAAGATTGCATATGCAGTGGATCAATGTTTCTTAATATAAAGATATATCCCCTTGAATGATGGACGATTATGAACTAAAGAAATAATAGTCACATTTTCCACATGTGGTTTCTCTTTTTTTTTCCAATGTCCAGATTGGGTTTACCCGTGTGTTCGGTCTCCCGACTTGACATGTAATTGGATAGTGCTTATCAGGCCAACAAAAATAGGCAGCTAGGTCTTACAGGCATGCGCAGCAGCCAACAGGCGGGCGACGAACAGAAAGCACTTAAAAAGGACTGGCACATAAAGTTGTTTGCATAATGACAGGACATTTATTCCTACGCCTATGGCTATGAATCTTCCCCCAGACAGGAGCTTGTTTGTTGAATGAAAAAGACTTTTCATGCTTGCTCAGCCAGGGTAAACACTCAGCAAGTGCCGGCAGCACCAGTCCTGTTGTAGTACATGACGATGTTGCTGATCCTGAAATTGCTGTCCGTGGCGGGCGGGCCAGCGGAGAAACCGCGGTCCCCGTTGCTCCAGTTGTTCCTGTGACGCTGTCAGTCCCTGCCATTCTCACGTAAGCAGCTGTCAGAGGAAGGGCAACACTAACCATATCCATTCGCCTGCGGTAGTGGGCACGTCAGTGGTGAAGGTGGTATTCTGATAGACGCCGTCAAGGTAGAACAAGGTCTTGCCCTTGACCCAATCGATGCGGTACTCGTGCGCCACAGTCTGTGCATCTGGGGGCGAGTAGCGGGGAGCAGTGGTCGAGGGCTGGTTGGTGTACAGAAGCGGCCTTACACTTCCGCCAGCAGCTGCCTTGGAGTCCAAGTTGGTTTGCGAGTTGGGATCCGTGCAATACTCAATGTCAATCTCCTGGGTGCCGCTCTTGTAGAAGAAGTTGCCATTGACAGTGCCATTGGGTTGAGCAAAGATGGCAGTCGTCCGGACGCTGGCGTACAAGATGTCCGTCGTCGTGGTCTCGACTTGAGCATTGTTGTATGGCTTTGTGGTCTGTCCACCAGGAACTTTGAGATTCAGATACCCATTGGCTACAGAAACAAGGTTTGCTTTGTAGCCGTAGCTGGCATCGATGTTATAATCACTGGCGTAGAAGAAGGACGGGAGAGCTGTGCCGGTGAAGGTAAAGTTTTGGAAGTAGGTGAAAGATCCAAGTCCATCGACATTGTAGAGGCATCCAACCTTGGTTGCAGGCTTGGACTTGCCGTAGCATGATCCGTATGCAGACTGACAGCCAGTCCCACAGTAGGCGGCCGTGTATCCTACGGGAAGTCAGCTTGAACAAGGCCTTTCTGGTAGGATTTACGGACCACAGAAGCCAGACGCGGAGCAGCAAGAGCCACCAAACTTGTTGTTCGGGTCGCAGGTATACTTGTTAGTGCCTCCACAGGTATTGTCTGGGGTCACGACTGCGAGCGCCAATGGCGCCAGCAGGAGGGCGAGCGTCTTTGAAGTTCCTTGCACCATGATGAGTTGTGAGGATGTCTTTGTTGTGTTTGAGTAGTATAATGATTGTCGACTCTGCAGGTGTCATGTCTTTAAATATTTGAACATGGAGAGAAGAGAGCGCCAGGTCCATGCATCTGGCCCCAATGTACATGCATGGACCTAAGCTGCAACCCTCTTGGGAAGTCAGCGCCATGGCTTAGCAGCTGGATCTTGGTCCCCGGTCCAGACCCAAAGCTCCCCGGAACTGTCCAATACCATTTGACAACCTCTTCAAGCCCAAATAGGAATCTCGAACGCAGCTGCTATTATGCGTGGTCAATCCATATAACGCGCCCATGCTCGGTTATACAGAGCGTGCAGTCTGGGCACATGGCATGGTTGAGGGTTTCTGTTGAGCAAGACTAGCTTGCCTTTCTGATGGCGTATACTACTATGATATTTCTGACTAAATCCATTAGGCTCGGAGGGACGAAATCAGACAAGCTCATGGTTGCCGTGTCAGATGGTGAGAAAAGTACAGACCAGTCTGTATGGTCAGTAAGATTTTGTTGCCCCACATGGCGACCAGCTTTCCGTTATTGGAGGACCCACCATTTGACTTTACCAAGAGGCCGCTCAATATTTGGGGGCCATGAACATCTTGTCATGTACCCCTTGACTAAATCCTACCTTGCGGCTATGCCGAGAAAGCATGAAATAGACTTTTTTTTTTGCCAAGATCGCCGTGGAGGCAGAGAGGATATTCACCATCTGCACATCTCAGCTTGTCATGACATGTCATGGTTGTATCCAGAGGAGAGGAAAAAGATGTCAGTCAGTGTTGTCAATTTCTGCGGCGCATTAATCTTTGAAGCGTCCTGGAAAAGACCCGTTTACAGCGTTCTCAACTGCACGTCTCGTACAACAATTCAACCATATGCTGTTCAGAGCGTCCATGCTATGTTGACTCAAGGTCTCAGCCCAAAATCGTTCCAAACGGCCGTTGACGCTTTAATACCAGGCAACTCCTTTCCACAAACCAGGATATGCTGAGAACGACCGCCTAAGGCGAGCGGTGGCGCATTATGAATGTAGAGACCCAAGTGAAACACTCAAAGCAGCACGTATCATAACCAGTGATGTAGAGAGTCATACAACGGGCTTGCAGACACAACATCCTACCCTAATGATGAGAAAGGGTCAGAGGGTTCGTCATCGCAAAATACTTAGTGCTCATGAGATGGCTGCTTTTCTAGGAGAAACAAACGTTCGCGGATCCGAAATCTCAAGTGAGCGTGGAACCATTTCGCCTTCTCAGAGGCCAGGTGAATGGTTCTGTTTTGCGCGTAATTGTTGGAATAAGCTCTTGAAGATGGAGCAAGGGACTATAAAATTAGGTATTACGCTAGTCTGGCATGTGGGGGAACTTTCATAAAGCCATGGAGGCCGACTCAATGGGACCAAATGATATGAAAGCAGGGTCTACAGGAAATACGGCAACAAGTGATGAATTTCACTCAGCCGTGTATATCTGCAAATTACATCACTCACTTGGTGTAATGCAGCGTCCTTTGAGCAGACATTCGGCATGCTGCTTTGCAGACACATATGTTGAGATCCATGCTCGGTAAATTGTGGTACATTTCGCTGGCACTCTGAAGTCGCGAAGTAAGTAATTTCCAGGACTGAAGGTATCAGCAATATAAATTTGAAGAAGCTGTATCCAGCCCAGCGATCCAGAGAGGCGAATGACCTGCTTGGGACAAAATGGGACGAAAACAACCAGGGTATCGACATTGGCCACTGAACGGGGCATTGGCCTTGTCCGCCAGAAAAGCTTGACCCAAACTCGAGTGGAAATAATAAAATCATTGCCGTTTCCATCTACAAGGTGTGGCGAAAGACAACCGTGTCATGGCCCAGAGCAGAGGCAAGGCTAGACTTGGTGGACCACGGCTGATCCAGGGGCCACCTACGAAATGCTGGCGCCTAGAGCCCCGGATTCATGATCGCGGCCGCAGGTTGGCAGCGCCGATCGTCATTGTCTTGTCCCTTGTGGCCACTGGATGCGAGTACCCAATAGGACGAGTCCCCCAAGCGAAATGACGCACAATTTGGTCATAGATGTCACGAGTGCAATGGAATGTGTGAGAGGCGCTCCAGGAACCTCCAGGAACGTCCAGAGTGCCATGTCTGTGCGTAAAGACAAGTTGAAGAGAATGAACCCCAGACTCTCAGACGGCGCTGAAAAAGTGTCCGTCTCCACCTCCATCAGTGGAGCGGAGGGCATAATCTTGCTGCCTTGCGAGGATCCCCAAACAGGGCAAATTTCGTTGGTGGAAAGTGTGTTTAGCCTCGGCCAGGGGCGGATCAATAATATTCCGGGGTTCCCGATCGTTCGAGCAGCGTCGCCACACTATGTACCTCGGAACATGTGCCTCGAGATCGAGCGAATTGCCGCCGGAAATATTCGAAACTTACTCACATCCTCAAGGCAACACTTTAAAGTGGCGTGGAATTTAAAGCGTCGCCTGCGCACACTCTCCTCCGCAGCCGCATTTTCTTTGTCACCCCCCCACCACCCACAGACTGCTCCACAATGGCTACCACTACAGCCACTTCGACGGTCATGCCCAAGGGCAACCCCAGGGACTCTATGAAGTCCACCTGGCACACCGACAGGAACCAGTGGTGGATCCCCCACTGGATTCTGCACATCTTACGCCTGAACGAGACCTATACCTCCGACAAGATCCCCATTCACTCGACCAAAGAGGCTATTCCAACAATTTCAGAATGGCAGGAGCACCGCTTCATCCTGACCTTTGCCTTTATTCCTTTGGTTATTCACCAAGCCTACATCTGGTACTTCCAACGAAACCTCAACATCGTGAGCGCGCTGTTGCTCTACACCACCGCCTACAAGCTCATCGGAATCCACCTCTTCCACGTCCTTGACAAGATGGGGTACGAACACGGTTTCCTCGACGCAGAGAAGCACAAGCGCGACCGCGTCCCAGACATTGGCGTCGGCAAAGTGGTGTTTTCGCTCATTTCTACCGCCACCTTCCGTTCGACCTTTTCCATCATGTTGGCCTACAGGAAGTCACAAGAGCCTATTCAAATGAACTGGCTTGCGCTCCCACTCGAGATTGGTCTCTATGGCATTGTTCTGGACTTCTGGTTCTACTGGTACCACCGTGTCATGCACGAGTCGGACACGCTCTGGCAGTTCCACCGCACTCACCACCTTACGAAGCACCCCAACCCTCTCCTTACTCTGTACGCCGACCACGAGCAAGAGTTCTTTGACATTGCTGGTATTCCTCTCCTCGCATACTTCTCGATGAAGATGCTTGGCTTCCCCATGGGCTTTTACGAATGGTGGATCTGCCACCAGTACGTTACATTCACCGAGCTCAGTGGTCACAGTGGTCTCCGCCTCCACGCTGGTCCTCCATCAACCCTGACATGGCTCCTGAGGCTTGTTGATGGTGACATCTGCATTGAGGATCACGACCTCCACCACCGCCGTGGATGGAAATCCAGCGGAAACTACGGCAAGCAGACCCGCCTTTGGGACAAGATCTTCGGAACTCAGTTCCCCCGTCAGGAATCTGAGCAGAAGAACATCGACTTCAACACGGCTGTCGACTTCCCCTTGTGGTGATGATTGAGAAAAACTTGTTTGAATACCGGTGTCAATTTTGTATGCATAGAGAAAATCTTGCAGGTTATGGAGTACGAGCGGGACAGGGCAATACCTAGAAATATGATATCAGACTAGATTTCGCGAACCAATTTCATATATTTTCCAACACTCTTGTCCATTACTGTTCTGATCTGTGACGCTGCAATGTATTGCCCCCTGACGTAATGATTTCCTCTAATGGTAAGGACAAGGTACATCAGTCCATGTTGCAGCCAATAACTATTGGCAAGGATCAGAGGCATTTCTGCGAACTCGCCCCTCTGCAATGGTATTTGTCTTTACAGAGAAGGGTCGTCTTTGCGAAAGATGCAACTTTTGGATTATGGTGCGAATCAACAGGCATACCCAATTTCGAGCCATTGCTGCGTAGGTACCTGGCTCATCAAGGTGATGCAAAGCTGAGTAGATAACATCAATAAGTCGTTTGTTGGAATTGATAGCAAGATACGTGTGATTGTATTCGATCGGTACTTCCTTCAACAAGTGCACGTGGACCTTATCGTTGGTGTTTTCTCGCTGCATCTGGGACAATGCGATCTGTCCACCCTGAAGACCTTTATGCACATGGCAATGTATTATTCACAAACTGGGATACGTTTACTTGGATAAACTCGTATGATTCTCTTTGAGCTACGGAAAGGCCTTTCCTACTTCAAGGACGATTCTGCGCGGCATCCTGCTCGTCTCGGGCTTACCCGATGCTACAGTACTCAACCGAAGATAAGTCAAATTGGGAGTAAGTCTCAAAAGAGACGTGAACAAATCGCTGCGTAAAAATGGCACATTAACAAGGCACCCAAGAAACAGGAGAAAAAGAAGCCATAAATTTTCCCTAAACCTGTTGCTCAGTGTTGGGCACCTGTATCATCTCCTTGGAGATCTTCTTTGGCTTGAGGCGTGAGGGCGAGAAGGTGGGCACCAGCAGAGTTCCCACTTGCGCGACAAATAGCCAGACGGAAACCCAGTCGGTGTCTGACTGGATGTGGTTGCGCGACACAATGAGCTCGGTCCACATGATCAAAGGCCAACTCACGAACAGCGCCAGAGGTGCGCCAGCTGGGATCGTAGCGTACTTGAACCACCAGCAGATCTTGTGATCCTTTGGAAGCTTGACTGCGAGGTATGCAAGGTATACAGCAAGAAAGCAGCACACCATGGTGTCGATCGAGTCGAAAATCTGCCACAATAGGAAAAACTTGTGCCAGCCTTTACTCAGTGTTCGCCAGCCAAAGAAGAAGAACTGGTATGTGCCGAAACCCTCGGGCTGGTTCACTGCCCAGCTTGTCCACGCCGTCACAGTATTCAGGATCATGACGCCAGCCGTACCGAGGAGCGAGGCGAGGGCCATGAACTTGTTGCCTGACGAGACACCTCCCAGATATGTGAATGCGTATATGAGGTTGAAATGTGGAAGCACCATTGAGAGGGCATGTATGCTGTCGGCCTTGGTTGCGCGATACCAAATCACCTGGCTGTAGTAGTTGAAGGCGAGGAAGCCCAAGTTACTGGGACAATTGCTGCCCACGCCGGCGACATACTGCGCTGGCGCCAGCATGATGCTTGTGTAGAGGAGCCATCGGTTGAGGAGGCTGAAGCCGGCGACGACCTCGTTGCTCGACATGGTGTCTGCGAGTGACCGTAAAGGTAAGGGATTGAAGGACTTTCTTCCAGAGACCCAGGGGTTTGGTGGGGACGATCGGTCGGGGCAATGGCGGGAACAAACGGTCTCGACCCGACTGGCTTTTGACAGCTGACAGCGCTCCAAGTCGCCTGCCACGTGAATAGACGTGTCGCGGATTTTCGTGCCTGTCTCACAGTTTGCAGACGAGTAGCGATTGAAGAAGACTTTGCTAAGGACCGCCCTGCTTAAATGACGCTGCTGCTGGCGGCCATCTAGACGGACGGCTAGCGAGGTGAGCACGCCTGCTCGCTTCAACATGCCTCATGATTGGTAGGCCATCTAGACCCTTGCAAGCCGCTGCGGCGAAGCCGGGGCTGTGCTTTGCTGCGAAGACCTTTTTGCACGCCTGAGACAACTGACCTCGTATCTTTCCTCAATCCTTCGATGAGTCAAAAGCTGAGTCCAGCTGAAGAAGAGATGAACAAAGTCTGGTCTGCCCTGCTGGATAAAAGTGTCGAATTTGGCTCGGGAAAGACGTCAACTGTTGTTCGTTTGCGGGCGCCATTTTCCTCTTTTGCTCATTGTCGCGGTGTTCCTTGTCCTGATATATCTCAATCAAGTCTGATATTCCACATATGAAACAAAGCTAGAACGGAAAGGAAAGGGAAAAAAATAAAATCGTGTCCTGGTAAGGCCAGAGGATCACATATCACTGGTGCTTTAAAGCGCAGCGCACTTCTCAATGGTTCAAACTCGTTTGGTGTCTTAGCCACAGGTGTCCGAAAACGGACTGGCACGGCCTTGGCAACTGTTCTTCACAAAATTGCCAGTCTACCACTGCTGGTGAACAACAAGGCAGAGCCTGGAACCAAAAAGGTTTGTTGAAAGGACTTTGAGTTCCGCTAAGAACACGTGGGACGATTGTAAACATCTTGCTAGCTATGTGCAAAGAGTTTTCTTGGAGCGCAAGATTGAAACGTCTCTTGGCACCGGCGCTACTTCCCAATCCAGGGGCTAGACGCATCTGACATCCATATATTCACCTCAAGCCGTGTCTGCCAAGTCCACGGCCAAGTCCACAGCCAAGATGTCTTTGGCATTCTGAAGGAAGGAACCGTAGCTGATGTAGAACACGTGGGTTTCATGGTTGGACGTCAGTTGAGAATGAATTAATTTTCCCTGCCTGCCTTCTGGAATGGCTGTGGTAGAGCGTCCAGCTTGCCACATGAGGGCCCTCCATATAAGACATGTTCAGCGTCCTGAGATGGTTGAGAATCGTAGAGCAGCCAAAAGTACATTCAGAGCGGTGTAAATTACTGGTTGTTACCAAACAGGAAAAGCCACAATGGTGCTCTCCGAGTACAACTACGTCTTCGCCATGTAAGCCCTCACACCCCGAATCATCTCCACCCACTAATCCAGACATCCAGTGGCACATTCTTCGCCCTTTTGGATGCCTACAACAATGGCGCCAACGATGTCGCCAACGCTTGGGCAACCTCCGTCTCGTCTCGCTCCATCAGCTACCGTATGGCCATGGTATGCGCCCTGGTATTCGAACTTCTCGGGGCCTTGACCGTTGGTGCTCGTACTGCCGACACCATCAAGAACGGAATCATTCCCAACTCGGCCTTCCACAACAATGCTGGCGTCCAGATGCTTGCTTTCACCTGTGCTCTGGCTGGTGCTTCGTCCTGGGTCATGTGGTGTACCCGCCACTCCGCTCACGTCTCGTCCACATATTCTCTCATCTCTGCCGTTGCTGGTGTAGGTGTTGCTGTCGCCGGTGCCTCCAATGTTGTGAGTATTACTTGGACTCGAATGTACAAGGGCCATGCTGATTCGTTTTCAAGCAATGGGGATGGAACGACGGAAAGGGGCTCGGTGCTATCTTCAGCGGCCTTGCTATTGCCCCTATTGCCTCTGGCGGATTCGCTGCCGTCATATTCCTCTTGGTCAAGCTCGTCGTGCACATTCGCCGCAACCCAGTGCCATGGGCCGTCTGGACTTCGCCATTCTTCTTCCTCATTGCGGGCACCATCTGCACCCTGTCGGTGGTTTACAAGGGCTCCCCCAACCTTGGCCTAAACAAGAAGCCATCTTGGTACATTGCTTCGGTTACCATGGGCACCGGCGTTGGACTGGCTCTTCTCTCGTTCCTCTTCTTTGTCCCCTGGCTCCACGCTAAGGTTGTGAAGAAGGACTATACAATCAAGTTCTACCATGTCTTCCAAGGCCCCCTTCTCTGGAAACGCGAGGCTCCTGCCGATGCCACCGCGGCAAAGGTCCCCAACTATGCTGTCATTCAGCACGATGACGAGTCTGATGATGCCATGACTGAGTACTCGGGCAAGTCTGACAAATACAACGGCTCTGCGGAAGAAATTCAGCCTGCCGAGAAGAATGTCGCCACTGTCGAATCCGGTCCCGTCAAGACTACTGCACAACTCCAAGCAGAGGGAATTGAGCGACTACACGCCAAGCTTCGCTTGAACAAAGGTGCTATTGGGTGGGCCATGCGCTTCCTCCACGAGAACCCTATGGGTGCCGGCCGCATCTACGAACTCCACAACATGAAGATATTCCTCAAGCGTATTCCTGCTATGATTGTCTGTGGTGCTCTCTATGGCATGCACTATGACGTACATGCTGCCCAAACTGGTCTCGATGGTACTCCCGAGGGTGCTCGTATGGCCCGCGTATACAGCCATGCCACCAAGTATCCCAACGAAGTCGAGCACACCTATTCTTTTGTGCAGATCATCACTGCCTGCACAGCCTCATTTGCGCATGGAGCGAACGATGTCGGCAATGCAGTGGCTCCTTGGGCTGTTATCTACAGCGCGTGGATGACTGGTGACGCTGCGGCATCGAAATTGCCTGTCCCTCTCTGGCAGATTGCTGTGCTGGCTTTGACTCTGGTTATTGGATTCATCACTTACGGCTACAACATCATGAAGGTCATGGGTAACAAGATTACGTATCACTCGCCTTCTCGTGGCTCGTCCATGGAGATGGGTGCCGCCATCACCGTCCTCGTCTTCTCTCAATTCAAGCTGCCGGTTTCTACCTCCATGTGCATCACTGGCGCTACTGTTGGCGTTGGTCTCTGTAATGGAACCTTCAAGGCTGTCAACTGGCAGCGTGTTGGTCTTCTGTTCTTCTCATGGGTCATGACCATCCCCATTGCTGGTACGCTTGCTGGTGTTATCATGGCTATTGTCCTCAACGCTCCTCACTTCTAATTATCTGCTGTGTGGCTACTCTGAAAATGGTGTTATGATTATGGGATAGATTTTCTATACTGCGAATATTATGGTCATTTCTGTTAACCGTCATGAAAGGAGGTGAACTTCAAGGGGAATGTCACGTGACCAAGGCTTGGCATTGCCATCAAGCAGGCTTTCCATACGACAGCCTTTTCGATCATGCATCTTCGCATTGACACCACGAAAAGAAGTATGCTGTCTGTAGTTACAACCATAAACTCAAAGATGCAGCTCAAATTTTCGAGTCCTTCTTGTTGCATTGACAGTCAAGCTCAAGGGATCCGCGACGTCACTCCCGCAGTCATGGGGTTCGGTAGAGCAGGAAAGTCATAACAAGAAAACCACGACCCGCATAGTGTGTAGAAGGGCACTTCAAATCAGGCACACGCGTATACCTATGTACTGATTCAGACACGTCATTCTTAGTCCTACAGTTATGGCACTAACCTCTCTCACTACATGCTAATTGGGTTTTCGTACTTCTTCTCTAACAGGTTTCGGTGGTCTCAACTGCAGTGCAATGTTCCTTTGTTTTCCAATGGCCTGGTGACAATATCAATGAAGAGGTGGCTCATAAAGAGGTTTGAAGTGGTACACTGCGGGCAACGTCAAATTCTCCATGCTCATGAGGTTCCATATCCCAGTCATTAAGCATATCAACCATTGAACCTGTCATTATCGTGCTGCTAAACGTTGCAGATGCTGCCCTCGCTGGCGCGCTGTTTTCCGAACCTGACGTCAATCGAAAGCCAGTCGTGTCAACAGCTGTGTTATTCTGATCCGCACACTGTCCATTGAACTTTGTGCGAAAAGGTTCAGCAGAAGTTTCGGCCAAATTCCTCAGGGCACTTGCAATCTGGGCAGCGCCTTGAGCACCAGCGCAGTATTGGCCCAAGAACTTGAGAATCCGAATGGCTTTTTGCAGAGATTGTCGCGCACCTGTTGCGAAAGGAGACAGCGGATAAGCGATGATGAATGAGGCTATGCATAAGGTTGCATTCCACTGATATTGAACAATGGGTGCCCAGCCGCGAAGGACATCAAGCTCGAGTACAACCTGATCCAATAAACTTGTCATCGCCACAGCATGGTTTAGACATAGAATGCCGTTCTGATCTGAGACCGTGGTGACCAGTGAAGGCCTTGAGTTGAAACGAATGAAAGTATGAAAGATTGATATTTGAAAATCGTGATAGATTATTTCGAGTAATAACCTTTGCCTTTGAAGCCACAGGGGAGCTAAGGTGTCAAGAGCGATCGATGTGCGGTCTGTTGAGAACGGCTCGCCAGGAGCTTTCCGTTGGATTTGTAGAGATTTCGGAACAGTATGGGTCCATTCCAAAAGTTTTCGGGCTTCCAAATTGAGGAACTTAGCGAGAACTTCGAGGTTCTGCCCGTCCTCATATATGTCATTGACCTTCGTGGACGCGAGATACTGGTTGCACCTCGCATGAAAGGCTGAATGCACGTCACGGACTATCGCTGTCAGGTGAACGTACTGCAAGTGAAAAGTATTATAGCCAATATCATTCCGATATGACGTAAGCCTGAAATTCTCCTGTTCACTCAAAGGAGGATCGTGGCTGTCGGTAGCAGTATCATCTGATAAGGTACAGGTAAGATTGTCGGGGTGAATTAATGGCGGACGTCCCAGAGTTATAGAAAGAGCGCTATCAAGCTGATACAAAGTCCACCATATACGTGCATGCAGAGCCCGGTGATCTGGGTCAATTGTACTGGGTGGAGCCAGGTGCAGGCGCAGTGCATGGGCCAAACGCACTGAGATTCCCAGCATGCTCGATGCAGCATTGTGAAAGGCTGAATTCTGCAGGTATATGATGCAGTACAGAGAACTTTGAAGTGTAATTAGGGACGGATATTCCATTTCTCCCATGAATATACGGACACTCCGCTCGTAAAACGAGAGGCCTAGTCCCATCTTATTGGCCACATGAAGATCTTCGATACTGTTGTGATCATCCTGGAAAAAACTGCTACTGTACTGTGTGGCAACTGCAAGCATACCGTCTACCAAAGCTGATGGCTTACGTCCTGGAGCTTGATCGCAAGACCAAAGGTTGTCGTAATAGGAGCGAAATTCGGGCTCAGAAACAATTGGGTATATTGCATTGAAAGATTGCCAAAGGACGCCCAGGATTTGTTCTTCCTGCAGCTGATCGGGAAAATCAATTGCATCTGCATGTGGATAATTATGTTGCCGGAACGCCTGAAAAGCATTATGATAGCGCAATGAGCTGGGAGAGTCGGCCAACACAGATTTGGTAACCTGTGAGACTATGGCCGGCACGTATCGGGGTGCATGGGGAAGATCGGTGATACCCTGAGTTTGTTGTAAATGCCGGTATAGCCGGCTTCCAAGTTGAGAAATAGAGAGTGGGCCATAATACACGGCTGAATCATTCTGCGAATCGTGTGCGAGAAACCCCTCCCATCCCGTATGCGGATTACCAGAAAGGGCATTCGTGGTGGGGGCTGAATCCTGCGTTTTCTCCTGTTCCTGCACAGCTGGCTCTGTTCCTTGTTGCTGCCATCGGTTTTGAGAATAAATTTGCCGTTGTGGAAGGTTTTGATATGTTTTAGCCGCTTCGATATCGACTTTAGACGTTGTTGAACTTTCGGCATCTTTTGATCTTGCCGCTAATTGACCTTCAAGGCTATTGACCCGCTCCGTAAGTCGCTGTATCTCCCTGCTAGATTTTTAGTTTTCTGCGCCCATGCTATTGGATTCAAGTGCGGCCATACTTCATTGCGGCCGCCATCGACTTGATGCCGGAAAATCTGGAGTTGCTACATCGTGCGCCCCTCTGACGACAATTTTGGCATGGCTGATCATTATCACACTTTATTCGGCTGAGGCGACACCAGTCACAAGCGCGAGCCACTTGGTTTCGCTTTGGTTGCAAGGCTGGTGTTGCTTTATCAGGCTTAATATTCGGATCTGCAGTGAAAGTTGTGAACATGCTTGTCTTACAATCCACAAGCCATGTAATGCAGCATAAGTTCGTCGTAGCGAGAAGCGTCTCCTGATAAGCTAGGCTATGCCGTATACTTGCGCCTTTGTCACGCTTTACTTTTCAGTTGAAAGAAGTGTTGAGTATGCGTTGACCAAAAGGTAGCAAAAGCATACACTCAAAATATTCATCCTTCACTTACAGAATGGTCAACTTTGTGTATGCACGGGTATACTCAATCTGCATGGCGACATTCACTCGATGGGTCCCAGTAAGCTGCATGTCTTAATGTGCTGCGAAAACAAGATACGCTAGCCTGAAGGAGAGAATAGCACACTAACCCTAAGGAGTCTCGGAGTCTAAGATCGAAAACAGTAGTGCCAAGCCTTGCGTATATAAGCTTCAAGATGAATCAAATAGGCTTTCAGCGATACGTGAAACGTATTTCTAAGGCCGGCCTTGTCAGAATTTGATTTTAGTTCAGAAGCCGAGTCTTGATAACTACGGCAATCCATTCATGCGATTATTTCGTGAGTGTAGATCACTTATAGTGATTTATAATCTAAGTCCGATATTAAATCCATTCGCCTGATTACAATTGAGTCATGCCTTCTGCTTTAATTTGTGATCACCGTCAATCTTCTCAATGGCTCTGTTGTTAGAATCATGAACATTTTCCACATTAATCTGATATTTATACCTCTTTCTGAGCCGCTTTCACTGGCTTTGGCACGAACAGACTGTTCTTCAAACTGATTTCGTCAACTATACTTTCTAGGATATCGACAGGGAAAAAACCTAGAACTCCTCATCTTGAAGTGGCCGTTTCACTTTCACTAACCCGCTATGACCAACAACCTGCCGGACTCTAGCTATGATGGCTCCTGCCATGATAAAGACAAGTCGAGCAACAACAATGATGACATGTCTTCAAGCCACCTGCCCGAACAACATACAGCATCTAAAGACGAGGAAATGGCTACCACAGCCGATACTCACCTCATCAAAGATACCCGCGACATTATTGGATGGAGGTGGTTCCTCGTCTGCATGGCCGTCTTCTCTGCAAACTTGATCTATGGACTCGACACCACTATTGCAGCTGACATTCAGGCACCAGTGGCTGAGACGTTCCATGAGATCTCTAAAATTGGTTGGCTGGGTATTGGATTTACTCTTGGAAGCGTAGTCTTCATCTTACCACTAGGTAAAGCTTACGCAGTCTTTGACACCAAATGGCTATTCATCGGATGCCTTGCTATGTTTGAAGCTGGCAGTGCTCTCTGTGGCGGAGCGCCAAATATGAATGCCGTCATAATTGGACGTGTCTGGGCTGGCGCTGGCGGTGCCGGCATGTATCTGGGAAACATCAATCTTATCACCATACTCACTAGTCCTAAAGAGCAACCCTTTTACATTGGTCTAACTGGTGTGATTTACGGCAGCGGTTGCATTCTTGGACCTATCATTGGGGGGTTATTCAGTGACTCCTCGGCCACCTGGAGATGGTCATTCTACATCAATCTCATCATCTTCGCTGTCATGGCGCCGATTTACGTCTTCATGCTTCCTTCTTTGCCGCGAAAATTTGGAACCACCTTTTTCCAGCGCATCAGGTCCATGGATTGGCTCGGCATGCTGCTAAACAGCGGCATGTACATCTCCTTTGTGCTATTCTGCACTTTCGGAGGTAATCAATGGCCGTGGGACGACGGCCGTACCATCGCTTGCATCGTTGTTTTTGTCGTCCTCCTGGTGGCGTTTACGCTGACGCAGGTTTTCTGCATATTGACCACCGCCGAGGATCGTCTGTTCCCATGCGAGATGGTCGTGAACAAGGCTCTTATTCTATTGTACATTCTCATGGCTTGCGGTGGAGCTGCGCTTTTCGTCGCAGTCTACTATATTCCTCTCTACTTTCAATTCGTCGCCGGCGATGACGGAACCCAATCAGCAGTTCGGCTTCTTCCGCTTATCTGTTTCTACGTATTCACGATTATCCTCTGCGGTAGTTTTATGGGCAAAACCGGTTACTATGCTTACTGGTATCTACTATCTGGCATCTTCATCGTAATTGGTAGTGCTCTGATGTATACGGTCAATCGAAGCACTCCCTTCGCCAATATTTACGGTTACTCTATTCTCCTTGGCATTGGCATGACCACAACTCAGGCTGGATATGCCGTTGGACCGACACTTGTCAAGCCAGAGCGCGTTCATGAAGTCATTCAATTCCTAAACATCTCTCAAGGCCAGAGCCAGCTTCTTGGCTTGACTATTGCGAGTGCTATTTTCCAGAGCCTCACATTTCAGGGTTTACGAGAAATATTTTCTCCTTTGGGATACTCAGATACCGAAATTCGGTCAGCCACGGCAGGCGCAAGAAGCACGATTCTCACACAAGCCACTTCCGATATTCGCTCTGAGGCACTGAACGTCATCGTAAGCGCCATTTCAAAGATTTATATCATGGTCATCACCGCAGGAGCTTTGTACGTGGTTTGTAGTGCTCTACTACCTAAGAAACGCTGAGTGAGATATTTTTTAGATTATACGGAAAATAGGAAGCCAATACGAGTATACTTGGTATATATCAATTGTTATCAACTACTGTCTTCTCAGAGGAATCTGTGTAGCATCTTCGCCCTGGGCAAAACAGAACTTACCCAGCCAATCGCGAAGCACAACTAATTTAGCATTAATATTGATAGTGAAGGGCTCAAGATCACGGTGCAGTTACTTTCCATCAGAGCCAGATCCAAACTTGGGGCCCAGAAGACGGTCTAAAGTTTCTTTGATTATGTCTTTAAACGCGCATTGCCTTCTTTGGTACTTGGTGCAGGCTTGATGGATCAAGACAGTGCTGCTCAATGGCAAATTTGGAAGTGTTTTATAAGGATCATATTTACACCAATCATTAATATGAAAGGACACACAGATCAACTGCTAAGCCTCGACAAGAAGACAAAGATCTATAGCAAATAACACCTGAGTCTCCGGTGGACTTGTCTGTTGAGGAGACGAGGTTTGGAGAGCTTAAAAATAGGAGCGCCATAGCACAGCTACATACCTCAGAGCCAGCTAAAGATCCACATCGCCTGCTTGGAAAACGTCCTTTTAGTCGTTGCGCAGAGCTAGGGCCGCTGAAAGCTATAACTCCACTCTCCTTTCTGTTGAGCCTGGCTGACCTGGTTCTGGTGACCTGGTGCAGCTATACCAGTTGTGAGTGTGCCATGGCCTGAATCATAAAGTATCAACCAGTTGGACCAGCACCAGAAAACCCTGCCTATATAGCAACAAAATCCTCTTGCAGTTCCGAATGAAAAGCAGTCAGTCTTGAATCCGCCATTAACGGCTACGCAGGGTATCCATGTGGTGGCGCTTTGCACATTAGCCTTAGGAGAAGTCATGAGCAGGGAGCACTTGAAGAGGCGAATATGCTTTCGTCACATTCGCAACTACGTTGACAGAATGGGAAAATGAATGTGGAGAAAACGCTGCAATGTGTGTGAAGTCGCAACTTCGAAATGTCATTGTCGGCGAAATGCCAGAGAGGAGAGATATTACGATGAGCATGTGAATGTAGTAGATTGTCACTGATATTCGAGAACTGCTGCTAGACGCTACCTGGGTGACGAAAATGTTGAAGAGCAACCAGAACATTCTCTTCTAGGCCTTCCGAATAATCAATTCGGAGCCGAGACTCCTCTAGATAATGCGTGTAGACTCTGTCTTGATCATCTTTGAGGATGAAATGGCCGTCCTCGTGGCGCAGAACTGGCTGAATACCGAACGCGTCGTACTCAGTAGCAAGGCTTCCAAGAAGGTTTTTATCCGTGAAGTAAAACTCCAGAGTCCTTGAGCCGATGTTAGCAGACCAGCCGTCATTTTGATAGTCCTCTGGTCGTAGAGAAATTGCAGCAACTTCTGGAATCAATCGTGGAGGCTGATCAGGGCGGCTAGTAAGATCACAAGGCGGCTGAGCGAATGTGACAGGGGGGCCTCTCTTTGCTCGTCGTTCTTCTTCTTCTCGTTCAATTTGAGCAAATTCGTTCGCAGCGTCAATCCAGAATTGGAATTCAGTGTCCAAACCTTCATCTGTTCGCATTTTCTTCTTTGGCATACTATCAGAATCATCGTATTCATACGAAAAATCTTCCGAAGTGAGCGCTTTCCTTTTCATGGGTGGAGTAGACTGCATTGGTGAAGATGGACGCGATGGTGAGGCATGATGCATTGGTAAAGCAGGATGCATTGGTGAAGGAGGATGTGTTGGAGAAGCAGCCTGCTTCTGTGAAGTAGAATGCATATTCTTTTCTCGGACGACTGTCATGTACTCGTCAAGGCTGTTTGCTAATCAAGTCTGGGCTAGATAAATGTTCTAATCAGTTTCAGCCATCTCAATTTCTAGTGTGGAGAAAAACGCTTGAAGAGCTTCTGGAGAAACTTGTTGAGTCAAGGGATGAGTGTGTACAGAATGTAAGTTAATATTGCGTCACGAGATAGTCACGTGTGCAGTCTCCACAAGGCCGCTCTCTTTCTAAAGGAAAGAGCTACCAAAAAGAGAAACGCTTTGTTTCGAGCATAATCATTTATTTTAATTTTTGAACGTAACTTGGAGCTCTTCCGCATATTTCTCACACAAGAAAACTACTCAGGTCCTTGTTGCACTTCTTCCTTCACTCTCCCTTCACTCATATAGGTTTCACTTGAGGCATCTTTCCTTTCTTTTTTTGGGAACCATATTCAAGAAAGCAATGTTTTTGTTACGAGCTGACTATACGGCACAGCGGAAGTAGTGTGTTAGAATGTGATGCAAAAGTGCCTTAATTGACTGCTTAGAGGGTTAGGCTGCTGCCTGGTTATATACTGTTGTGATCTCACTGCTTTTCATTCAGAACTACGAGAGTATTACGTCGCTATATAGGCAGAGTTTTCTGGTGCTGGTCCACCTGGTGGATACCTTGTAATTCAGGCCATGGTACAGTCGCACCTGGTATAGCTGCGCCAGGTCACCAGAACCAGGTCAGGCAGCCTCAACACATTGTTCGGCAAACAGCAAACGTTATTCCTAGAACAATAATGACTGTTTGAACTTTTGTGCAAACAACAGGACAGATTGTGCAGGACGGCAGGGATTGAGGTTTCTCTATAGAAGTTGGCGTTCGCATCGCTTGTTTATAGTTTTCTCTTCTGCTACATCTTAATGAATTCATTACTTCTGTACATCGACCCTCCTCACACGAGCACCCTGTGCACACGTAACACTCGTCATCCTGCATGCTATCATCTTGTGTGTCATTACCGTCACTAGCGACAGACTCATCTTCTTGTGAATCGTCATCTTGCATATCTTTATCTTGTGTGTCGTTATCGTAACTAAGAACCGGCTCATATCCCGGTAAATCGTCATCGGCACTATCGACAGGCTTATTTTCTTGTGAACCTTTCTTCTTTTTGGGTTCATTGTCGTCGTAGATGGTAGTCCTCTCTCCGAGATTGAAAACGTCATTGTAGTCGCTCGATGGCATGAATTCCATCGTCGTGGCGACAGAGCGGCCCTGTCGGGTGATGTAAATTTGGGAAGAGAAAATTGGGCGGTCATTGGTTCCCTTCCGTTGCCAAGTAGCAGTAAATTGATGGCCGTCGTAAACTTTACGGATGAACCAGTTGTATCTTGGAAAGAGCCATCTCAGTGGCGTTCTGAGCCATCGCGCTCTTTCCTTGTTTTCTAGGACGATATTGAAGACATGCATGAGGTCTTGAACGATCCCGGGGTTGAGAGAGAGGGCGACTCGTTCAAAAAGCTCTAGGTGAGAGAAAAAACGGACGGCTGGATTGCTTTCGTCCATGACGAGATGAGAGCCAAAAACTGTTACGTATGCACAGGGTGCTCGTGTAAGGAAGGTCGATATGCAGAAGCAATGAGTTTAAAAAGATATAGAAGAAAAGAAAACTATAAACAAGCGATGCGAACGCCAGCTTAAATAGGAATAACGTTTGCTGTTTGCCAGACAATGTAGTTGGACGAGCCGCTGGGTTCAGGGTCCAAACAACTGACTACCCTGTGCCGCATAGTCAGCTCGAAATGTCACGGAATGAGTCCGCGACACGTGATTTCAGGCCTTGGCGCACAGTGTTATTTTGCAGCAGTTGCTGCTGTACCTTTTCTTGTTCTTCGTGCTTCGTTCTGTAGAATGAATCTATTGTTTTGCTGGAATGCAACGAGCCCAAGTCGTGACAAAATAAACACAGTGCCAAGCCACGGCACAGGATAGTCAGTTGTGTGGACCCTGAATCTGGTGGCGCGGCCAACTACATTGTTTGGCAAACAGCAAACGTTGTTCCTAGAACAATAACGACTGTTTGCACCTTGTGCAGGACACAAGGCATGCGATAGGGATTCAGGTTTCTCTATATGAGTTGGCGTTCACATGGCTTGTTTGGAGTTTTCTTTTCTTCTGCATCTTTTTGAATTCACTACTTCTGCATATTAACCCTCATCACCCGAGCACCCTATGCACACGTAACAACCAACTGACAAAGTTTCCGACGGATTTCCTCCTCCATCGTCATGCTACAGCAAACAGTAATTAAATTCTAAAATGCTGCCGAAACGACCTCCCAAAAAGGCCCAAAAACAAGCAGAGAGCAGCAAAGGGTCACCCTCTTTGGAAGATCCTCTCAGCCGTGCGCGACGCCTTGCAAAGAAACAATAGCATCTTCTAGAGCTTTATCACGCTGATCCAGATGACGACAAGACCTGGGACAATCTAGTCGCAGGCAGTCAAACGCTGAAAGAGGCTGTACATTCTGCAGTCTCTTACCTGAGCCTCCTCGGCAATGCAGAATCGACCGAGCCTTCGAAATGGTCAAACGACCAATTGCGTTGCATTCGCAAACTGCGTAGACTGTCCCAAACCCTCCTTGAAGAGCCACCCTCCTCAAACGAATCTGCACAATTGTCGGAATGGTCAGAAGCCCTTGGAGAATTCAAGAATTTGATTTGCCTGCCTCTAGAAGCAGACATGTTCCCTGAGAAGTGGCTTCCACACTCAACGCAGAACGTGGACGCAGACCATTCAAAAATTGTCGACGAAGTACACAGAGGTCGCTCCCACCGCAATGAAGCTTCCTTCCGGCAGCCCACCGACAAGGAAATTATGGCAAATGGTGGCAGCTTTTATTCTGGGTGGGTTCAAGGAGAAATGCTAGCAATCAATGCCGCCAAAGACGAGCTACGTTCACTCGAGATGGAGCGACAAATGATACTAGCCACGCCAGATCGATCTGCGAAGCAGAACGCCAGGCTGTCCATCATTGAACTTGAAAAAGCCGCCCTTGATGCAGAGCTGAGGGAAAGGGTGCAGCAGAGTGCGGCCAAAGAACGCGAAATGAAGGGTCGCCCTTAGACGGAGACATGCACAGTTCAGACAAGGTGGTCGACATGAATGGGTATTTAGACGAGCAAGGACGAGCGACTTTGATGAAGGAAGTCCCAGCGAAAATCATGAGGCGATTTGGCAAGCATTATGGATGCCATCGACGTATCTTCATTAGGCTTGGCGTTCCATGAATATTCCATGCGCAGCTTCAACAGACTGGCCAATTGTCTTCACAGTTGACATTCGTCATGTCTTCATTGCCAGTAAATTTCGAGAATAACGGGCTGGGCGACACTTTTGACTCTATAAACAGGAATTTTCTCTTCCTCTTCAGTGGCAAACTAGACCTTGACATCATCCGCGTTGGATCAGACAAATTTCCCACTATCGAAAGCAGCATTTCATATGCATTTAAATTCCTACGCAGTCTCCTCCAAGACCCACTCGATTTCGGTATCCCTGGCAAGTACACTACCCACGTTCAAGAACTGGGAAACACATTCTGGTCTAAATTACGCATCAATGGCGAAGAATCAACAAGGAGAATTAGCTATGACAAGGCGACCGGTTCAGGCAACATCACCATTCGTCCAGTATCAGCCCGCTTTGGGCATGGTGATCAGTCAATAGCTATTGCAGATGCTGCAAGTGCATTGGGATACATCTTCAGCATAGCAACAATTAGAGGTTACACTGTAGCCTCTCACGTGATCTTCCATACACACAGTATTTTACAGCCTGTTTGATTCGTTTCTTTCACTCGGATAACCAATTCATCACTCAATTCACCCAATTCCATTGCCATTGCTTTAACATTAGTCTTACAATATAAGAAGATCTATGTGCTTGAAGACTTTGGTGCACAAATCAGTCATTAGTACACGGAGAAGACCAAGGTTGCCCTCGACGGATGAATGAAGGAACAGTCAGGAATATGCAGATTATATTGTTTCATATGCGACCACCTACAACAGTATCGTCAGTATGGATAAGCACCATCGTCGACTTATAGCCACATATACCGACCTCGCGAAGAAATCATAGAACGAGTGCCTCAAGTACTTTAACTTGAATACAGAAAATCGGCTCGCTTCAGGCAGCGCCTCACAGGTCATGAAAATCGATGCAAAACATCGCGTGCGGTAGGGTATACCCGTGCTATGTGGTTCTTGCGAACTCTATCATCAAATAGAAGTTTGGCAGTTTTAGCAAGTTAGTGAGTTGCAAGATTATACGGGTGTACCCGCATTCTGAGGGCATGTAAGCAGACGAGCAGGAGAATACAAATAACACAAATCACGCTCCCAAACTGTAATCAAATCAGCAATAGAAATCAGCACATCACCCAGTGGCAAGATTCAAGCTACTTGAAGCCCTTGCCATAAGGGCATATGAGTTAAATAGTCCATTTTATGGTCGTGAATAAGCAGAATGCTCTCTTCGACGTCGACACCTGCCCATAGAGCGACACTCTCAGCCAGGGGTATTCATTTCGCCTTCTACAGCCTCCTCAACATCGTCGCCCAAAGACAGCTCAAGATTAATCACATACGCCTCGATCCTATCCATTGAGACGTCCTTGGAGGACAGGAAGGTCCGGGAAACATCGCGACAGCTCTGGTTCATCCAGGCTCTGGCACTGTCAATGTCGGGTGACTTTGCAAAGTCAGCCACAACTGTCTTTGCATCGTTGGATGATAGTTGAGGGCCCCATGTTAATAAAAGACTCTCGTTGCAGTTCTTGTGCATAGTCACGCATTGCTTCAGGTAATTCTTTATATCCTTGACGAACTGAAGGCAAGTCTGCTCCGACATGCTCTTCTGGGGACGGCAGATCAGATCATCCTCGGTGTAGGCCACAATCCTACGCGCGGTACTAAGGATCTTGAACCGGAACTCGCGGGCTTCTTGACTATCGGGGTCTGTGAACCTGACGTGCCCGGGGATGTTTGATTCCATAGCCTGCTGTACATAATAGGAAAATTGAACTAATAGGCTCTTCACCAACGAGAATGGAACCAAATGTTGATTCTCCCTTAAGGCCATGCCAAAGTGGTAAACAGAGGGCTGCGTAACAAAGCAGTCGTTTGAAGAGAACATTGGAAATCGTGTCTAAGTCAAAATCTGCCTTGGGTATGCCCGTATGAACTTTCGGATCACTAACCTGCTAGACTTACTGAACTTCTTTTTGATGATAAAACTCGTAAAGACCTGGGAGTACGGGTATACCCGTGTTACCTCTTAATCCACCAGCCCGCTAGAATTGCCGAGTTTCTATTCGATAATAGAATTTGTAAGGACCTTGGAGTACGGGTATACCCGTATGATATGTAGACTTTCCAACTTGCTAGAATTACCAGGTTTCTATTTCCTCGTAGAATTCGCATGGACCTTAGAGTGCGGGTATACCCAACAATCTCTCAAGCTATTAGGCTGATACGATTACCAAATTCTATTCGACAATGAAATGGCAAGGAAAGTTGTTTGAACTTACCTGCCACGCGTTCCTGTGTGTCCTGGATGAGCCAGGAAATCTTTTTGCGTGGTCAGCACTCACAGGGTGTGAGCATTAATTTTTATTCTGTTGCAAATAAGCCGGGGTCACTTCTCAACTTCTGTCTTTTGAGTCTTCAGAACCGTCAATTTCTGCTGCGCCTCTTAAATGCATTTGCACTCTACCAAGTTCCGATATTTCTTCTTCGCTCTATGTCATTGTCTTTATCTTGTGCACTTAGTCTTGTCGTATACACAAGACTAGAGAGATTATGTGCTACTAAATTAAATCTTGCATTTGAGTTTCTCGTCGTGAGCTGTCCGTACTGTTTGTCATTCACCAAAAATTTCAAAATTCCTGACTGCACACCGTAAGAATCTGCGAGTGCAGAAATTTGAGTGATATTTAATCACATGTTTTCGAGTCTGGGCTGTGCCGCTTATTTGATTCTTAAATCTGAGTTTGAATTGACCATGACTTGGCATGGGACTTCCTTAGCTTCACGAGGACCAGTGTGCTCCAATTCTTCCACAGTTTCGATTGAGCTCTATTTCACGTTTTTAAGCGTTCTTGTCTGTTCTATTGGGCAGTTTTGCGCTTGGGCAGTCTTGAAGTATGTATTTGGTCTGGTGTGCACTGCAATCACGTACTCATAGATGCAACAAACAAAGTGATTTGGTGCTGTTCTGGACTAATGGGAATGTAATTAATGCACTATCGAGTCTTCCACTTTTCCATACTCAAC
Organism: Erythroxylum mucronatum; assembly: GCA_027563825.1. Taxonomy (NCBI): domain Eukaryota; kingdom Viridiplantae; phylum Streptophyta; class Magnoliopsida; order Malpighiales; family Erythroxylaceae; genus Erythroxylum; species Erythroxylum mucronatum. The sequence goes on from JAOSBP010126985.1 coordinate 197,629, forward strand.
AGAGAACTCATCTGAGAATACTACATCATGCCATTAATTGAGTGTTCATCCTCATTATGCTAACGCACAACAAAATCACCAGAACAGTGAGAATGCAAATCTAAAAGCGCAGCATCTGCAACGTTTGGCAGCACGATAATGATAGGTCTAATGGCTGATGTGCTTAATGGCTGGGATATGGAACCTCATGAGTAAGGAGAGTTTGACATTGTCCGCAGTGTACCACTTCAAACCTCTTTATGAGCCACCCCTTCATTGTTATTGTCACCAGGCCATTGGAAAATAAAGGAACATTGCACTGCAGTTGAGACCACCGAAAACTGTCAAAGTGGAGAAGCAAGAATCGTCCAAATAGAATGCATTGAGAAAGATTAGTGCCGTAAATGTAAACCACTTGCAAATGATCGCTTTTCTGGTATGATGAGTATCTCTATCTATTACGATTAGCCAAGCCAATGAACGTTGATTCATTAGCGCGGAACTAATCCGCATGTCGGTCAATGTTATCAGCGAGTCTAGACCTATCTTCATCTAACGTAGCCCCATTTTAGAACATCATCCTCGTCCAAATTCTGATGGGCTGTTAGAACGTCTAAATATTCTGACTCACCCAGGAATTGCTTGAAAACCATTGACATCTGATTATCCGTCAGCCTCATGGCTCCTCATGTGTGTATCATTGGCGCAGGTGTTGCCGGGTTGAGATGTGCGGCGGTGCTGCTTAAAAACAATTTCAACGTGACTATTTTTGAAGCAAGAGATCGGATGGGAGGTCGGGTATAGAATCCTCTCCGTTATGCGTATGATGCAGCAAAACTGATCATTTTCAGATTATGCAAAGCAAGGATATGGGGCCTTTGGAAGTTGACATGTAGCTCCCTACGTTTACTGACTCCTGAGGTATACCGCTGACATCTCTGCAGAGGAGCCAATTGGGTTCACAGGTAGAGAATTCAATCCACTTGCAAACACACTATTTCTGACACTTATGTAGCTCTGATGATAATCCAATAATTCAATTGGCTAGACAGACAGGCACGGAACTGCATTCCTGGAATCAAAATACGTTGATCATCAGCCGTAGCGGTGACCTCGTCGACAAAGCGCGTGCAAACAAAGCTTTGCAGACAGTGTGGCAAATTCTCGAAGAAGCTTTGGATTACAGCAAGTCAGAACATCAAAGCATCGATCCATCAAAGAGTCTTTATGATTTTTTTGTAGAACGATGCGAGGTATCCATTGAAAAGGGTACAATGCACGAGGATGACTTGAAGCTCGTTCTTCCGATGGCCGAAATGTGGGGCGCATATGTGGGTGCGAAGGTCGAGAGGCAGTCATTAAAGTATTTCTTTCTGGAAGACTGTATTGGAGAAGGTTAGTAAATGCCAATTATGGTAGCTCAAACTAAATTCTGGAAGATGACTATTTCATTCCAAGCAACTATAAGAAAATAGTTGCAGAGATTGCTCAGCGAGCATTACAAAGCGCTAGAATTATCTTTAACACATTCATCACTTCCATTGATGCTACTCAGCACGCTTCCGAAGTTGAAGTTCAAGCACAGGGCAAACCGATGGAGACCTTTGATGCAGTCGTGACCACGGTGCCCCTAGGCTGCCTGAAGAGAGGCGATATTGCGATCACTCCTTTGCATGCTCCTGTGAAGCTTGCAATTGATTCTGTCTCTTATGGAAATTTAGAGAAGGTAAAACAGCCCCAAATGACCAGCTGATGATACTAATCTGCGTAGGTTCTCATTGAATTCCCGAAATCATTCTGGGAGGAATCAAGCGACGACCGCATCAGTTTCGTGCACTGGCTGTCACCGACATATGCCAGCAAGACCAATCCAAATGCATGGCGCTTAGAGTGCGTCTGCTTTAGCAGCTTTGCGCCTGCTTATCGCCGCAACATCCTCCTCTTTTACACATATGGCGAGTGTGCTAAGCATATCACATCGATGATAAAGGGTAAATTGGGTAGCGAGAGGGACGTTTTTCTCCAGGAATTCTTCGAGCCCTACTATTCACGGCTACCAAATTGGGACAAGGGCACTTGCCAACCCTCAAAATTCCTAGCCACTGAATGGGCTAATGACGAGTTCTCTGGTGGCGGAAGCTACTGCAATTTCCAAGTTGGAATAGAACATGCTGATGAACACGTTCGTGCTTTGAGGCATGGAATGCCAGAAGATGGCATTTATTTTGCTGGCGAGCACACAGCGCCTTTCGATGGATTGGGGACAGTTTCCGGCGCGTATGCTTCAGGGCAGCTTGTTGCAGAACGCCTCTTGGAAAAATATGGGACCCACTTAGACCATGATCATGAAGGAAAGTCTATCATGTGACAAATACGTGGACGCGATCCGATTGGAGACGAATTTCTCAAGTAGCGCAGCTGATGCGGGGTTCATCGACATTTACAATGGAGTCTTATCTTCCCGCTCCCATCCAAAAACTGCCCCTCCACTGACCCATGTTTGTATGGGGATTACGTGAGAGTTTTGAATGATCATGAACTAGGCCTGCCCGTCTAAGTGTGAGTTGCAAACGAGACTATGGAATTGGCCGGTGCACTTGGCTTCGCGTCGGCCATAGTCGCTTTTCTCGAGCTTAGTGCAGAAGTCGCGCAACGTCTAGAAGAGCTCTCCAACGTTGGTGACGTTCCCGAGGCATTCCGAGACGCCAATACGCGTCTGCCGCTCATCTCAAGTATCTTGACCAGCTTTCAAGGATCCCCGGAAAACTTTCCCTCAGATGTGCAGAAAAGTGTGAACAGAATCGTGACTGATTGTCATGGGCTTGTGCAGCAGCTGCAAAAAATAATCGATAAGGTCACTGTCAAGGAAGGTGACTCGAGATGGCGGAGAGGCTTCAAGGCAATTGTCAGCTTCAGTGAAGAAGGACGTCTCCAACAAATCTCTCTCACATTGCGTGATCATATTCAAATCCTGACATCGTTCAATACTACTACTGTTAACAATGAAAGAGGGCCAAGACGTCCATCGCTGTCTCAGCACTTATCTTCAGAAGCACCCGCTTACAGTCAGAATGACTACCTTTGGATTGTCCCATTCGATCGCGATAATCAATTTATTGGACGGAGCAAGATCTTGGAAGACATTGATACGATCTTCCAACAACAGCGGCGGCTTTCCATTGCTGGAATGGGCGGAATCGGGTATGTACTGAAACTTCCAGTCAGCTCTCAAATGCTGATGATCATTCCAAAGAAAATCTCAAGTAGCCATTGAGTATGCCTATCGATTTCGTGACGCGAATCCAGGGGCTCATGTCTTTTGGGTATATGGGGCAACTCCAGCAAGATTCTACCAAGGATACAAAGAAATTGCCCAGCAGTTGAGACTGCCATCCTGGGACGACCCTGATGTTGACATGTTGAATCTTATGTTGGACTGGTTCAACAATACTTCGAGTCGATTTTTGCTCATTCTCGACAATGCTGATAACATGAATTACTATTACCCTAGTAGAGACGATCCTGAAAAAGCTGACGTGCCTACTACAAATCTAGCTGCTTACCTCCCAATGCACCGTGGGAATATACTAATCACAAGCCGCGACCTACGCGTTGCAAAGCGTTTGATGAGGACTAATAATCCGATCCTCCTACAAGCCTTTAGCCAAGAGGAAGCAGAGCAGTTGTTCATCTCTCAGTCCTCGTCAGATGATAAGCAGTTGGATCAAGCTGCTGTTACCAAACTTGTTGAAGGTCTGGATTATCTGCCTCTGGCAATATCACAGGCAGCGTCATTCATCAGCGAAAGTGGGATATCTCTTGATGAGTATCTGACTTCATTGCAGGGGAGCGACCCTGTAGAACTTCTCCGCGAAGAAGTGGATGATTTCCGGCGAGACGAAGAAAGTGCAAATTCGGCGTTTCGAGCGTGGCGGATTTCGTTCGACCAGATCGTTGCGCAGAAGCCGCTGACAGCTGATCTGCTCTATCTTATGGCCATGTTTGACCGCCAGAGCATACCGCGTTGGTTGCTCAAAATTGATGGGGTTGCGATTTCTCTGGGCACTTTGCAAGCGTTCCATATGGTGACGGCTCGAGCAGAACGGGGTACCTTCACTCTACACAGATTAACACAAGTTTTTGTGCAGGCCCACCTAAGGAATATTGGCAAACTACAGCATTGGAAAGATCTCAGCCTTTCAATCTTGTCCAGCAGCTACCCAACGGAAATAGGCGTGCTGGAGTGGCCAACTTGTGAGGCTCTGGCTCCACATGTACAGTACATGACGAAAGACGTACCGTCATCGCCCACTGCCAGGCTAGATCTTGCTAATCTACTATGCTGGGCTGCCGATTTTGACATTGAACGGGGATTGTTCGCAGAAGCACTAGCAGGAGCTAAAAGAAGTCTCGAGCTGTACAAGACTTTGGTGTCAGACAAAGACCAAAAATTTGCCGCCGCTGAATGGCTGTTTGGCAGACTACTTTTCTACCAAGCCAAGTCAGCTGAAGATATCAGAGCAGCGGAAGCCCATCTACAGCATGCATTAAAGATTTCTGTCCAGCCTAGTCTTGTCTATGCCGAAAGCGCCTTTGAGCTTGCGTATCTTTACTACAGCGACGATAGAGAAGCAGAGAGTCTGAAAATGGCAAAAGAGAGCTTTGAAAGCTGGGAGAGGATTGGTGGAAGTAGTAGCGTGCGGACACTTGACAATCGTCATGACTATGCGATCCAGCTTGCCATGTTCGGCCACGAGAAAGAAGCCATCGCGAATTGGAAAGAGATCATACGCCTCACTCCACAGAGCGATGCCGTGGAGAACACAAAATTTGTTTTTTTCAATCGCAGCTCAGCCTGTATTGCAGAGTTTCAAAGCGATTTTCAAGTTGCTGAAGATCTCAACGCAAGACTGGCGGCCCTCTGCGCTGCCATTTACAATCCGACCCATGTTCACGTCTTGGACTATCGACTAATTCAGGCAGAGCAAATCATGAGACAAGGCAGATATCAAGAAGCCCTCCAAATTGTGAAGACGGTTTTGGCACTTTGCCAAAACAAATCCGAGTGGCTTATCGCAATCAGCTGCCTACAAGTACAAGCTGAATGCAATAGGCTGACTGGTCAACTGGAGGAAGAGCTCAAGCTTCGGTATGAATGCCTCGGTATCCTCCAACAAAAGCTTGGTACCGAGCACAATGACACTATAGATGCATTGGAGGCGTTAGCAAGATGTTTAATCCTGCTACACAAGTGGCAGGATGCTGCACGAATTTCTGAAAAGGTTCTTGAAGCGCGCTTGTCCAAGTTAGAACTCAACAATCCAGGAGTCCTAACAGCAATGCATCTTGTCGCAATCTGTAAGATACAAGATGGCGACTCTCCCGCAGCCGAAGGTTTGCTTGCCGATATTTCCGAGCGAAATCAACGAGGTCTTGATATTTCTTTCATAGAGACGATGTGTAACTCATTGTGGAACCAGTCAAAATGGAAAGATCTGATAGCCTGGTGTCACAAGGGGCTTGAGATGGATAAAGCAACGCCATCTAAGTTCCAGAATGTGCTTGCAGCTGCTACGCGCAAAGATGAGAAACCGGTCGAGGCTTTAGCATCGCAAGTTGCAAGCATCAACATTGAACAAGATGTTGGTATGGGTGACTTCAATCTTGAGGCTCAGCTGCCTCCCTTTGAGTTTGCTCAGAGACGCAGATTTGGCCGTGTTATTCACCCTAGGTCTTGGTCGACATGAGCAACGGCTCACCTCCTAAGTCTCATGTTTAATGTACTGGCCTACGTAAAGCTACTTATGCGATTGTGAGGTCGACTAGTACAATCTGATTAATAATAAGTAACGAAATTGATTTCATTACTTGCACTTGTGTAACACTTCGGGTTCAAGCGCTATCACATACTAGTAGAAGTCTACGGATTTGTAGGGCATAGCAAGAGGGTCAGGAATTCACTCCGAAGCTTTGTTTTATTCAAGGTATCCCTTAAAGAGAAACCTGCTTCTTTGGCGTGTAATTGGATTAATGCTTCTTCAGTTCTAGCTACAGGCCTCAGGCTTTTGTAAGATCAAATACATTGGCTGGACGCAGTTGCAATTTTGATGGCCAATATTAATGCAGGGTTAGAACAATGATTTAAGGTTGATATATGAACTACGTTCCAATGAAAGGGGCATATCACGCTTTGTATTCGTCAATCAAACCAGCAAGATCCGCTGAGCGGCATGAACGAGCCAAATTGACCACCTGTTGCGGCCCTTCAAGTGACTTGTCAAGCCGAATTGTGCAAGCAGCTTGTCGTTATATGCGACGGTCTCGGTCGAAATTTTTACAAGTTCCTTGCTTGTCGCTAGTTAGGGCGGCCGGCTCCACGCAACAAAGTGTGCCACATCTGTCTTCTGATCTTGCTGTGAAGGTAGCTGCATTATTGCGTCAAAGTATGCCGCGGTCCACAGCGACTGTATGTTGTTCGTACTGAAGGGATCGTTCGTGCTGACCAGCTCAATGCATACTGTAGATCATGAATCATCGCCAATGGGAGCGATTAAATTGTACAGGCGAAATGGCTCATTATGCGATTGGATATGAACATGCTGTGGTAGCTGCACGAGGTCGAGAGAGCGCTTAATGACCGCTGAATCAGCCTCCTTCTCAAGTTTATCGCATTCGACACTATCAGCTTCAGTTGGCATCTTGGGATGTAGTAGGTCAAGCTAGGCTCAAACACCTGCGCCTAAGTACTGCAACGAATTATTCCATCCGGTTGCCAGGAGCAGCGCATCGGTCTTGATGGCCGCCCCGGATTTAGATGGATGCATACATGGCCTTGTGATTGGACCTCGTCGTAAGAGATATCGACGTGGCTAGCCTTAAGGCCAAAGAAGTCTGGATGATTCAGTAAGCCTGTGGGGTTATTTTGCTAAAACATACTGGCCCAATGTCAACGCATGTTCAGTATATTGTTCAGCGACTGAGAGGTCTTACGGTATATCTAGTTCGAGCTTCTCCAAATCAACGCGTTGATGGACGTCCATCATGGTTTGAAATGCCACGAACTTGTGTCTCGACTGAAGTCCAGATCTTTGCCAGCAACCTACGTCCAAGCCATGGCTCGTGCAGGAACTAGGTCCATGGGTTGTGCGGAATGATTAAAGATGATTGCAAAGTACTGGCCAGATGCGTTGACCCTAAGACCTCCTGATTAGCTTATGGATGGATAGGTCACGATACAAGTGAGATAGTATACGTCTGCGGTTGGTGACTGTTCTTAGTGGCGGCAGCTATTTTCATGACCATGTTTCTGATGCAGTTGATCTGTGTAGCTTTCGAAGCTATTTCTGAATTCCTGGAAGGTGTCACTTGACTTGACCATCCTGGTTACTACTATTCCGAAAATAACAGAGGAATCCGAAAGCCTCAACTACGTGGGATAGTATGTCTCGACGCCATTGCTGCTGGTCAAAGCATATGGGATAAGGCCTTCCAATTCTTCGACATCAAGTTGGCATACTTCACAAACATTGCCGTCTTTGAGCTCGGAAGCCTAATTTGCGGTGAGCCTAACATGAAACATTTCATGTTGTTGCTCAACAGCAAGTGCAGGTGCGCAAGTATTGGAGGCGCAACCTGCAGAGGCCTGGATGCAACGGCGAGAAAGGAGATGATGGAAGTGGGCGGGCCAAAACATGCCGAGAGAATGCAGTGTGTAAAGTCTGTCTCCATTTATATTTTAAAGAAGAAGAAGAAGCGATAGGTATAGCTATAGAGTGGCAAATTCATGAGTCTGTATACACCTTCCAAGAAGGACCTCGCACGTGATCTGCACGTGACTTGCTCAACACTGTGCAGTACTGTTGAAATCAATATGATTCTATCATGAAGCCCAAGAGAATCGCAAGTCCTGTGAAGAGGCCCCCGTTGGTAAAACAGTCGTGGCAGCTACGAGAGTCGGATAGGTCGACTTTCCAGAGATACCAGCAACAACAAACTCCACTGCCGAGCTGAAGACAGTAATAAACAAAACTTGTCTTTATTGACCATCCTGTCATGATCAAAGCCCATTCCATCAGGAGAGCAGCAATGAAAAGCGTTGGCTTGGCGTACGGCTCTATGAAGATTGCGGTGCTCTTGACCCCAACCACCTTGTCGTCAAGAATATCCTGAAAGGCGTAAACAGTGTCAAAGACAAGCTGCCAGGCAAAGTATGCAACAAAATGATAGGCCACCGACTTGGAGTATTGACCTGCTCTGATTGGGTCGATTCCACAGACATCCAGCCCCAGCAGCACGTTCCATGCCTGCAGAATGCTGAGAAAAATCTGCGGGAAGTAAGTGACCCGCTTCAGGAAAGGATAGACAAGCCACATTGACCCCGCTAAGACGGCGTACAGGTGATTTGTGGAACCGACCAAAGCCAAAGATAAGGCCCAGGCCAAGCCGCAGACTAGGGTCATGAGCAGCGCCGACTTAACAGACATGGCACGCCGCGCTAGGGGGCGCTCCCGGGTTCGTCTCACCTGGCGATCGAATGGGGCGTCGACAATGTCATTCCACGCGCAGACTGTGACACGCAAGAAAAAGGTGCAGACGAGCATTCTGGCCGTGATGCTTGCTCTGTCCTGCTGGGACAAGAGCGCAGCATGCAGGATGCCACTGATGGATGGGATGGAGAAGTACACCAAGCCATAGGGGCGGTCTATGCGGGCCAGCTGCAGGAAGGGTATAACGCTCTCTGGCAGCGAGGAGAAGACCCCAGCCCCACTGCTGGAATCCTTGACAGCGTCGTATTTAGTGGCGCGAGACATTGTACATTGTATGGGAACATAGCTTGGGCGACATGACATCTTTATAAGGCTTGGGACGTGGACCTGTGGGGGGCTTTCTTGCGGCCGAGCAGCGGGCAAATGGCAACGCTACATCGAATGTATAATGGCCTTGGGATTAATGTACCTATCGTATCTGCGAGGGGGCCATGTGCGAGGGTAAATGGCCACGCCCTCCTTCGTCTCGGTCAATTTTGCCCTGCATCTCTCTGCTCAAACAGCTCACACCTCCTTCTCTTTCTTTCTTAATACTTGAATGACTGCATCTAAACAATGAGCGAATGGGGTGGCAACGACCGCGGCCCAGCCTTGCTGGGAGTCACCTGGGCATTTTTTGCCGTCAGTGTTGGTAAGTCGCTTCCACAACAGCGCTTGTCCATGTTGCTCTGTGTATTAACAGCACCTAGTGACCACCGCATTTAGGCTGCTTTCCCGTATGACCTTCTCCAAGACTGCGGGACTCGACGACGGCCTGATAGTGCTCGCGCTTCTTGTGAACCTCACATACGCAATATCAATCAATGTTGCCGTCAGCAAAGGCTATGGCAAACATACGCGGGACCTGGATCCCACAACTTTGCCAGATCTCGCACACGCCGTCGTCATCATGGGTTCCATTGGCGTCTGGACATATTCGCTCCCTAAACTTGGTATCGTTGCGCTGCTGAGGCGCTTGCTGGCGCCCTCCAAGATGACGCAGGCAGCACTTTGGTTCCTCAGCTTGTCTTGCACCTTTGTCAGCATGCTCTTGTCCATCTTCTGGATAGTGCAATGCACACCACACGCACACCAGTGGAATCCTGTCGAGGTTCCAGGAACGTGCTGGAACCCGTCGGTTGTCCGCAATGTGTCCTTCGTCAGCATTGCCTATTCAGCTTTCCTTGACGTCGCCTTTGCCGTTTACCCCACATGGGTCATCATGAGGCTTCAGATGCGCTTGAGACGGCGCATATTGATTTCCCTGGCGCTTTCGGGTGGACTGATCGGAGCGGCGTGCGCAATCTACAAGGCGACCCTTGTGGTGCCTGACACTGCAAGTGCTGCAGGCCTTATCGACCCTACATGTAGGCACATCCTTAGTTACTGCTTATTTCTCAGCGCTGACCCTTTGGCTGAACAGTCCTTACCGTGCCTATCCTTCTTTTTACTATGGTTGAGGCCAGTCTCTTGATCATCATTGCCAATCTGCCCACGCTTGGGCCCTTCTTGAACTACATCGGAGAGACTTACTCGAAGCTATACAGCAGAGCTTCAGGGATACGCATGGAAAGACTACCCCTGAGACAACCTCCAGGGAAGCAATTTGACGACAGTGAGAGCCCCGAACGCAAGGTCCTACATGATCCGCTGGATCATTCTGGTCTGGGTCACTCACAGACTTCGGCCGATGGCAACTCACGACTAGGCAAAGGAAGCCGCGGGTTGCGAGATGCTGAGATTCATAAGACCGTAAGTGTCAGTACAGAGCGGTCTGCAGTTTAGAATGCTGTCATGACACATGGACTGTTGCACTGTTGACACGAATCCTGACAAAAAGTCGGCTTTAAGTTGTCATTTGAAGATGTTGTTTAAATAGAATGTCTCTGCTAGTGGTGACACAGTTGCTAAGTGGTTATGATGAGGAGAATGGCTTCTCGCAACCTTGTATTTATCCTTTTGATCTTGTTTAGTTCTCTTCTCGAAAGCATGACGTGGAGCCACTTCACTTCGTTTTATTTTTTTCATCAATAGGAAGTATTTGCGTTCTTGGATAAGAAGACTGCAGCATCGGGAATAACCCAGCATGCAGGGCCACGCGATGGCCTGATACCCATGTTGCCTCGATGTAACCCTTTGCCCCTAGCTGCAGATGATCTGCGTAAGGGTGGTCAACATGTGCCCAGCTCCCGCGGCAGCCTCGTTTGGCAAACTCAGTTTGCAGCCTTGCACATATGGAGAGCAATAAAAGGACTTGGAACTGCTCTTCAAGTGAAAGTCTGTCAAATTGTAGTTATACTGATATAATTCACCGCAGTGTAAGCAATCATGGATGCTTCAAGTCTAACCAAATCGCTGGACAAGTTCGACTTTGACTCCTTTCCGGATGAGGCATCCCGCAAGGAGGCACTAACAGCTGCACGAGCTCTTGTGACGAGACTGGAGACTCCCATCGAGACAGTAGTCCACATGTCGCATGAGATTCCAGCTCTGAACGCTGCTCTACGCTTTGCCATAGACCGTGGTGTATTTGAGAAGCTCGCCAAGGACCCTACAACGCCTAAAAGTCCAGAGGAGCTAAGTGGTGCTGATGCCAGCCCTGTTCTGGTCGATCGCTTTCTCAAACATCTTGCTTCTATGAACATAATTAGACCGGCAGGTGCCAACCTCTATCTGCCCACCCGTCACTCCATCTCACTTGTCGACCCGACCATCTATGCAGCTGTTGACTACTACCGCGATGTTACGTCCAAAGCATTCATCAGTCTGCCAAACTTTGCATCTTCCATCAAATATGCTGATCCGACAACTGTCACGCAAAGCAACTGGCATTTCCTGCTGGGCCGCGACGAGTCTCATTTTGAGTGGCTTGGCAAGAACCCAGAGATTATGAAGAACTTTGGCAACCTCATGGCAGGCTACACTGCTCAGCGAGGCTCATGGCTTGACGCCTACAACGGGAAAGAGCTGCTGGAAAAAGCCAAGCCTGATGTACCCATTCTCGTTGATGTCGGTATGTTCTTATAGTATATCTAGCATTCAAGCAGAAGACACGCTGGTTGACACAAGATATTAACCAAAACTACAGGTGGTGGCATTGGCCAAGATATCTCGAAATATTTGAAAGCTTTTCCAAGTGCTGCAGACAGGCTTATTCTACAAGACCTGCCAGATGTCACCAAGGACGCTGCGGTGCCTTCTGCCATCACCGCACAGGGACATGACTTCTTCACGCCCCAGCCTGTGCAAGGTAAGTTCGCCTTAACTCAAAACCAAATTTAAACTGACATTGAGACCAGGCGCTCGCGCCTACTTTCTTCACAGTGTGCTGCATGACTGGTATGATATCTTCTAGCCCTGCCGATGATACCTTTTTGCTGATGCCTGTATCTAGGCCTGATGACAAGTGCATCGAAATCTTGAAAAACCTCAAGCCTGCCATGACCCCTGGTTATAGCCGTTTGCTCATCAACGAAATGGTCATCCCTTCCAGCAACCCCACCGCATATGGGACAACGCTCGACATGACCATGTTCGCTCTGTTCAATGCCAAAGAGCGAACCGAAGAAGACTGGAAAGCCCTGCTAGCAACTGCTGGGTTCAAAATTATCAAGATTTGGCAGAGTCTGGCAGCAGCTGAGGCTGTCGTAGAGGCCGAATTGGTCACAGACTGAACACAGGGTAACAAGGCGGAGCAGAAGGAGTCGCTTTTTCGTCTGAGATCAATACTCCTTTGTTACGCACACATTACGGCAAGTCTGCTTAATTAATAGCTTCAAGAGCTGCTGTTTCTGCAGTGTATCCAAAAATAATGTCCTGCACCTGGGGATCGCTCCATACAAATGGATTGCGAGACTTAGGATCGCTTGCTTTCATGCACTCGGTTGCATCGGCATCTCTCTTTTGTTGTTCATCTCCATCTTCCATATGGAGCATCTGGGCGTTTTTCAGGGAGTAGGCTCGAATAGCTCGTGTCCTTGGTTGGCGCAGTGCGTCAAAAGTGCGTAACGCAAGGGGAAGTTGGCTGCTTTCTGAGATGCCTTGGAGCACATGAGCCAGGGTTGTCGCATCTTCGGCACACATTGCTCCGCCTGCTTTGCATATTAATGCTGCGTTTCTCTGTCTGTTTGTTTGTGTCTTGCAGAGCCATACCTTGTCCCATCCATGGTGTCATGTAATGTGCCGCGTCCCCAACGAGGACGGAACGCCCTGTCAAACCAACAGTGGTCTTTAACTCTTCAGACCATGGCAAGGGCCATTTCACAATGGTATCGGTAGTCTCCAACAACTGTGTGATCCTATCACAACATGAGCTTGGTTTAAAAAATCTGTAGACTGCTATTAGCGAACACTTACGCTGGATCCCAGCCCTTGAGTAAAGTAAAAAGTTCTTGTTTGTAATCAGGATGCTCCTCGGTAGCTGGTTGAACCGGTAAGGTTAATGTCAGGGTCATAGACGTTGATGTCATTGGATATAGAACGACATGGCTGCCCGGTCCACACCTGGTACAACATGAACAATTGGCTGAAGGTCATCAGAGATATGGGAAAGGGACATACCAGCATTGACCTTGTGGGTGCTCACCCAACCAGGCTGTCTCCTTGCGCATCCGCAGCTTTTCCACTTCAAGGACCGTTCGGTACACTGCAAGTTTGGGACTTATCGAAGCTTCGACGCCAAATTGCCTGCGAGCACTTGATGCGAGACCATCGGCCACAACCAACAAGTCCGAGGTGACGGTCTCTCCAGAAGCTAGGATGGCATGTGCAGCTTCTAGATCATAGTCTGAGACGCGGCACTGGCTCCGGATCGTCACTCCTAGTTGAATCGCGCGCTGCATAAGCTCGGCGTGCAGCACGCCTCTATGCATCTGCAGGTATGGGGCCCCAAAGCGGGGGCCGAGTTCTCGTAGCCTGAACTCCCCAATCAACGCCCCATTTTGCCAGCGTCGCATAAGAACATGTTCAGGCCATACTGCGAGGTGCTCCAGCTGACTCTCGAGTCCCAGATCAAGCAGCACGCGGCTGAAGTTAGGTGCGATTTGCAAGCCAAAGCCGCCATGTTGTTCGCCAGTGCCAGCCTCCAAAAGTGTGACTTTGTGCTTGTTTTGACTCAGGGCGATTGCAGTGGCAAGGCCGGAAATGCCACCACCGCAGATCAGCACATGAAGCTTGTGACCAGTCGTTGAGTCGTGCGACGCATTTTTGCCTCTCAGATGCTGGAGGAAGCTGATGCAGTCCGCTGGCAGTCCCTCAGGTGGGGACATTTTTTCTGCATTTGCTGGCTAGAAACGAGGCAGCCAGGTTGTTTTTATATACATGCAGACAAGTGGCGCTATTGGCGCCGTTCGCCTTGTGACTTGTTGAGAGTCTTATGCACGCTGGCTGATGACAACTCTTCTTATCGGTGCTGTCATTGCTGCTGCTGCTGCTGCTGCTACTGCTACTACTGCTTCTACTACTGCCACTGCTACTGCTTATACTGTGGATACGCAACAATGACCACAGATGGAGCAAAGCTTTTGGCAGGCTTGCAAAGGGCAGGCAAGCATACTTTTGCCTCTGAAGAAGAGAGACTTGAGCTCAGGGATGCCCTTGCCAACCTACAGGCCAGAATAGAAACGCCTTGGGAGTCTATCTTTCGTATTGGATGGTCAGAGGCATGTATAGAACCACATCCTTATGATTTTGCTGCTGCTGCTAATCGCACTATTAGCCATGCCTCATCGCCTCATTGAAGACACTTTTGGACCTTGACCTTTTCTCCAAATGGCACCAAGCTGGACACCAGGCAAAAGACTCAACCGAACTGGCCGTCATGGTTGGTGCCGAGGAAAATCTACTGTGTATGTAGCCATTTAGAAGGGATGAGGCAGCAGTAGTCTGACCCAAGAAATCTCGCCAGACCGCCTTTTGCAGCACTGCACCGCAATGAAAGTCTTTGAGCAGGGCGATGATGGCAGATACACCCCTACAGCCTTTGCGACGGCGCTAGCTACTCCCACCATCGCTGCAGGCATTACTCTTCTGTAAGAAGTGAAATTATTTGGCTGTTCACAGCTTGCTGATGGTTTTGGACTTGGCCAGCGTTGATTTCAACATGCCAGCTTTTCTAAACTTGCCCAAATACCTTGCCAAAACTGACTATGGTCATCAACAAGGTCAGGGCAACTGGCAAGACTCTCGAGCTTCTAACGAGGGCCCCTTTCAACTCTTGGCCGCGAACAAATCGCTCAGTGAAACATTCCAGAATGCCATGAAGGCTTATGCAGACTCTAAAGTTCCTTGGACGAGTATATTTCCCGTAGCGCAGCTGATTAACAACCATGATACGTCAAAGGTGTTTCTCGTTGATGTCGGAGGTGGAGATGGACACGATCTGGAAGCACTGCTTGAAGAATATTCTGATCTTCCCAAAGGTTCTCTGGTACTCCAAGACCTTGAGAGCGTTATTCAGCATGTCTCGCCACATCCCTCAATCCAGGTCATGTCTCATAGCTGTTTGGACCCCCAGCCCATCAAGGGTAAGTCTACCACGTTCCCCAAATCAATCGGATCCGTTGCCATCGCATCAAGGTAGAAACCTAATGTTGCAGAAAGGGGCGCGCATTTACTACCTTCACTTGGTGATCCATGGTTTTACGGACTCTGAAGGTGTCCAGGTTTTACGCCATCTTGCCAATGCACTCGAGAGAGGTTACAGTAAGATCCTCATCCACGAGATTGTAGTGGGTAAAAAGGCTTCGGCCCGGGTTACGACACCAGACATGACAATGATGGCTATCAATTCTACGTCAGAGCGTCCACTTAGCCGTTGGGAGAAACTTCTTTACGGTGCAGGCCTTCAAATCTCTAAGATTTGGCAGATACCGACGTCTTTTGAGTCCATTATTGAAGCCGAGTTAGTAGAACAGTGATGAGGAATTATGTGAGGCCTACTGGCGCTCTGGGGCATTCATCTCTTACTATACTTTCTGACTCTAGTATTAAAAGAATTGGCGAATTCTTCTGGAGGGAGGCTACCAAAATTTTAAACCTATTCAACGTAAATTAATGGTAGAATCGTCAGTTAAAAATCATGAAGATAGGTTGTGTAAGTGGTAATCTTCTTTCGGGTGTCGATAAGTCGGGAAGCCGCCCTAGGCTTAGTATTTACTAGTCGGCTGCTGCGTATTCGTGTCTTTTTAGCCTTGCGTACTACAAATTATACTCTTATGCCACTATCTCGTGTACGTCACACTCTCTCACTCTCCAATATAGATTGCCTGTAATCAGAACGCGCGTCTCCTACCTAAGCCATGGCCACAACACTTCCCTGACCAAGAAAAGTAGCTGGGTACGTTATGCCGTGAACGGGGCGGTCGCATCTGCGCTAGCTGGTCTCAAGCATTATTCCTTGCCCAAGTCGGCGAAAGGGGAGGTACATAGGGAGTTTGCCTCTCTTATTTCCCTCATATCTGATGGGTTATGCACATTTGAGCAAAGGTGGCCAACCTTGACAACCAATATCTTGGACGAGCTCGCTATCGAAGCACTGATAAGTGAGTTTTAAGCTCTGCTTCTCGGACAGGTTTCCTTAGCAGCATCTCGACGTACTTCTCGGGAACTCTCAGGCGTACGCGCAACTCTCCTAGACGTATCAAATACACTAAGCGGGAAGACCAGTGCCTTGTACCTCTAAGATGCTCTGCGTCTGCTGTTTAGGAAGTTACGCTATATATCCTGGGTGCCCCACCAAGCATATCAGCAAGCAAATCCCATAATACTGATGTGAGGCTACACTGCCCCAGAAAGATGGTACCTTTATTTTTGCGAATACTACCCAGGCGTCTTCCGCGACTTGTTCATAAAATAAGTTGTGGCTGGATCGTTTTAACCGAGGCGGATGACCGGCAATTCCGTAGCATTTGGTAGCATGGCGGGCTGAGATGTTACTCTGTGGTGTCAGCTGAGGTCAGGGTCTACTGTTAAGATTTCAGGACTAAAGAGGTCCACGTGCAACTTCACGCAAAAGCATTCGAAATTCTTGGTTTCTCTTAACGGCTTCAAGCTTTCTAAGAGCATGTAAAAAACATCGATGGTGGTTTATTTTTGGAGTTGGCAGACTCTAGCTTTTCCTTTGAGAGTAGAGATCTGCAGGCTAAGTTCAAAGCTCGTAAAGCGCTGTAAATTGCCGTGTTACAGTCGCATTCAAACACGAGCCCCTGACATCATCTATACTGAAATAGTACTGGCGTGAAACTCGACATGCATTGCTACAGTTGCGTTAAGTCTCCTCTAGATGAGACCTATATATTTACTACTACCTGCTCCGCACAAACTCGACAAGAGTATAGCCTGGGATTAAGATTATCGTTGTTGCGCATTCATTGAGGCTCTTTAAGATTTGGAAGATCACCATGCGTACCTCCACTTTGGCCGTTGTGGCGGGCAATGCCCTGCTTGCCAGCGCTGATGCGCCATCTGCCTTTGGCTCCAACAGTGACCTATCCATGAAGTTCGCTGCACAAGACGCTCCTGTCTCAGGTGCCGGCAATGCCAACGGTGCGGCTACAGCGTCATGGAGCATGGATGATACCGATGGGGGCAAGAAGCAACAAATCACCGGGTTTGGCGCTGCCCTGACGGATTCCACTGTCGCACTATACAATGCTCTCTCGGATCAGAACAAGCAGAACTTTGTTAACGATATGGTCGCCGCTTCTGGCGCCAATTTCCAGCTTCTTCGTCATACCATTGCCTCCTCGGACATGTCGGCCAGTGAGTACAGCTACGCCGACTCTGGAAACAGTCTGGATGGCTTCAACCTTGGCCAGGGCGGTAACGACATGGCTGGCTTGATCAAAGCAATGCGTGCCGCTCAGTCTGGTCTCACCGTTCTGGGCTCCTCATGGCATGCTCCAGAGTGGATGAAGCAGGATAACAACTACCTGAACCCAGCAAATGGTAACTCGCCTCTGCCTATACCTTGAGACTTTGCTTGCTAACGATATGCAGCTGACGCATTTGCGCAGTACTTTGTCAAGTACTTGGAAGCTTATGAAGCAGCTGGCGCTCACATTGACTACCTAACGATTCAAAACGAGCCTCTTCACGATAACGTGCGTGACTTTACCATGGGCATGCAGTCCGGTGACCAAGTCTCCTACATCAACAACAACGTTGGTCCTGCGCTGCGAGATGCCAACCTTACTACAGCCATATGGGCGTACGTTATAATCTGTACCCTTTGCTTTTGTTCATGTTTGTTGACAGTGGGCCATCAGATATGATCACAACACAGATCACCCCGAGTTCCCCGACGCCGTCATCTCACAGGCTGGCGATTTTGTCAACACTGTCGCGTGGCATTGTACGTCTCATGAAATTACTTATAACATGGCTTAGACTGATTTAAGTGCAGGCTACGCATCGAATGTGGATTGGAGCGTGCTCACTGATTTCCACAACAGTCACGAAGGCATCGCTCAGTACATGACGGAGTGCTATACCTACACCGATGACGACTGGACTAATGTTCCAGGCTTTACCTATGGTCCTCTTCAGAACTGGGCAATGGGCTCCATTTCATGGCCAATGGGCACGACTGGAAGCAGCAGTGACTACCTTCCCGACGGTTGCTCGACTTGTAAGGGCATGGCCACTCTGAACGGCGACAAGTAGGTCTTTTCCATCCAGTGACAAGTTCTTTACTAACATGCTACTAGCTACGACCTCAACGCCGACTATTACATGTTGGGCCAGTTTAGCAAAGGCATCCCGAAGGATGCTTACATCCAAAACCTGACAGGTGGCGGTGACGGACTCAATGCTGTCGGCAGTGTCAACCCTGACGGCACACGTGCCTTTGTTGTGCAGAATGTCAATGGTGATGACAGATATGTTACTCTTACGCTGCAGAGCAATGGAGCGCAGTGGAGCGGTCTCGTCCCTGCCAACTCCATGTCGACATGGACACTACCAGGCCAGTAGAACCCTTCATTGGCGACTTGATGTTCACTGTTTCATACATTGCATTGCATTGGGTTTGATAAGCATACGGGATTACCACCAAGATTGTGCTAGAAAAGCAGCTACTTGAAAATACATCTGCTCCTTTGATCTATACCTACTGCTATATGTAAATGGGCGTGTTATAAGAAAAAAATGAACCGGTCCATATTTCATGTGCTAATTTCCAAGAAGTAAGGCCTGCACCTGCATGAAAGCACAGTATCTATAGACCGAGTCTAGCCCCCGTATTGAAGAAGGTCGCAAAGGCCTGCTATATGGAAATACTCCTAACGCTCTAAAGACTTTTAAAGAAAATCGAGGTAATACGAACAATCCTTCGTTCCACCAACAATCTCGCCGCCTCGAGGTACCTTCGCAAATGCTAGAATCAATCGGCAGTAACTCTTCGCTGCCACTTGCAAGTAGAGGAAGGGCTGTCCAGTACTCGCATGCCACGGAAGGCGTGGCTCAGCCGCATCACATCAGATTCAACGAGGTATTACGTACCCGAGAGCTGGGATTTGCTTGCAAGTGAGACCGAATTTGCAGGATTCTCTCCCTTTGAAAACATCTGCCGCTATAGATCTCTCGCACGACTGTCGTGGCAGGTTTACAACGCGGTCTGCCTGAGGGCAATGGGATCTCGCTACGACTGTCAGGACGTTAGGCAGCTTACGTAATCGAAACGTGCCAATTGCCTCTCCTCCCTTTGTCAATTGATAGGTTCGAACTCACAACATGGCTGACATTGCGCTTGATCTCAACTATGTATCTGAGGCAGAGTAGAGTGCTCTCTCCTCCGATTTCTGAGGCAAACTCATATTACGTCTCTACTCCAATTGTCTATTAAATGTCTCTGGATATCATGATGCAAGGAGGAATGTACGCGGAGAAATGTACGCGGAGAAATGTGCGCCTGTAGAGTAAATCAATGTGTAGGCTAAGGTCTTGACTTTTGTTTGAACGAGAAATAAGGCCAATAGAGAGATTACAATTGTTGCGATCGTACTGAATCAATCAGAAATTTACGAGAATATTGCGTTGCTATACAGGCAGAGTCTTCTGCTGGTTTACCTGGTAGATAACGTGGTTCACAAGCGAGTCGGCCACACAAGCGAGTCGGACACCGCGCTAAAAAAACACCTTTTCTTTTTATCACGCGTCCACACCTTAACGTGTTTTACAAGTGTGCCGATCACCCAAGTGTACCGATCAGCCCCCACTAAATATTATTACCTCCACCTTTATACCGCGATATTTCTATCAATATTCGTCAATGTCGAGTCCTATTGAATCGAGAATATTCCTTGCTCTACGAGCTTTAGAAACTAACGCGATTTCGTCTATTCGGCAGGCTGCTAAGTCGTACGATGTACCATATAGTACCCTCCGTGATAGACGTCAAGGAACACAGTCAAGACGCGATTATCGACCTCCAGCTACTAAATTAACCTCGTCCGAAGAGAAGGCAATTATTCAATATATAATCGACCTTTCTGAACGTGGAAGACCTCCTACTAAGCTTGATGTACAAACTATGGCTAATAGCTTACTAGGTGAACGCTCTGCTGGTATAGTCGGCAAGAACTGGACTACTAATTTTATCAAGCGATCACCTGAGCTAAAAACACGTCTATCGCGATCGTACGATCGACAGAGAGCATTGAATGAAAACCCAGAGATCTTACAAGGCTGGTTCAACCTTGTACGCAATACTATCGCTAAGTATGGTATATTAGACGATGATATCTACAATTTTGATGAAACAGGCTTTCAGATAGGTGTAATTTCAGCACAGCTTGTTGTTACTGGATCAGAAAGGCGCGGTAGATCAAAGCTTATTCAACCAGGTAATAGGGAATGGGTAACAGTTATTCAAGGTGTTAACGCTATAGGCTGGGCTATACCACCATTCATCATCTTTGCTGGCCGGGTCCATATCAGTTCCTAGTATCAAGACAGCAGCCTTCCACCTGATTGGGTACTTGCCGTTAGTGAAAATGGCTGGACGAATAACAGCCTTGGTGTTGATTGGATCAAGCACTTTAATTTTTATACAAAGCAGCGTACCAAAGGTACCCACCGCCTCCTCATCATCGACGGCCACGAAAGCCACCGATCAGTTGAATTTCAGCTATTCTGTCGATCTGAAAATATTATCGCGCTTTGTATGCCTCCTCATTCATCGCACCTACTCCAGCCTCTGGATGTTGGCTGCTTTGGGCCGCTAAACAAGGCGTATAGTACCCAGGTTGCAGGCTTAGCGCGTAGTCATTTCACACAAATTACAAAGGTCGACTTCCTTTCTGCGTTTAAAGCAGCCTTTTTCAGTTCAATATCAACAACGAATATTCGGGCCAGCTTTCAGGCAGCTGGTATAGTCCCATTTGACCCAAAAAGGGTGCTTAATAAGGTAGACATCAAGATCTATACACCACCTCCACCATCACCACCACTACCTATTTGGGAGTCAAAAACACCTCAGAATAGTACTGAATTCGCATCCCAATTAGCGTTCGTACGAGAGCGTGTTCAAAAGCATCAAAGTTCATCACCAACGTCGATAATTCAATCACTTGATCAGCTATCTAAAGGCACTAGAATGATATTGCATCGACAGACACTAATAGAAGATCAACTATCAACACTACAACAGACAGTTGAACAGACGACAAAGCGAAAAGGTCTAAAAAGAAAGTATATTCATGTCCAAAGAGTAGTAACTATGGAGCAAGGAAAGGCTCTATCTGATCAGGGAGAGAATTCAGCCGAAAGTAGGGTAGAAAGGTGTGTGAAAAGGGCAGCGCGGGGTGACTCGATGGTACCAAAAAGGACCTGTAGTCGCTGCAAACAGCCAGGACATAATATTCGAGCCTGTGAGGCTGAACTTCTAGGTTCAGACAATTGAATTCATTTTATTTTATCTAAAATAGTGCAATATTGATAGAATAAGAGGTGTTAAGAGTTATAATTTACTAAAGTAGTGATCGGTACACTTGGGTGATCGGCACACTTGTAAAACACGTTATATACTATATAATGTCGTAATATTCTGGGTCGAATCTATTCCTTGCTGTCCAAGCAACCAAACAAGACGCGTCATTAAGCCTGCGACAGGCTAGTAAGATCTATAACGTCCCAAGATCCACCCTCCTTGATCGAAAACGCGGTAAACCTTCTCGACGCGATTCGCAGCCTAATTCAAAGAGATCGACCTCAGAAGAAGAATACGCTATTATTCAAACGATTCTCGACCTTGACGTCTGTGGATTTCCTCCTACAAAGCAAGCTGTTCAAGTAATGGCAGATAGACTCCTCTACGAACGCAACGCAGGTAGTATAGGTAAGAACTGGACTACGAACTTTATTAAACGTTCTCCTAAGCTGAAAATATATCTCACTCGCTCTTATAATCGTCAGCGAGCTCTCTGTGAGAATTTTAAGGTAATACAAGGCTGGTTCAACTTGATACAGAATATAAAGAATAATTATGGTATTGTAGACGATAATATATATAAGTTTGATAAAATAGGCTTTTAAATAGGCGCAATCAAGTCGTAGCTTGTGGTAATAGGTGCAGAAAAGCGAAGAAGAGCAAAATTTATCCAGTCAGGTAATCGTGAGTGGGTTTCTATTATCTAAGGTATTAGTGTAGGTGGCTGGGCTATACCACCTTTTATTATCTTTATAGGCCAGGTTCACATTAATTCTTGGTATTGAGAGGTTTAATTACCAAAGGATTAGGTAATTACACTTAGTGAGAATGGCTGGACGAACAATCAACTTGGCTTTCAGTAGATTTAATACTTTAATACATTGATAAAATAGCGTACAAAAGGAACGCATCGCCTTCTTATAGTAGATGGCCATGAGAGTCACCACTCAGTCGATTTCTACGAATTCTATAAGGCAGAGAATATTATTACACTCTATATACTACTATATTCATCCCATCTATTACAGCCATTAGATATTAGCTGTCTTTCACCTCTTAAGCGCGTATATAGCGACGAAATTAGTTCTTTAGCGCGCCGTCATTTCACTTATATTACAAAGGTTGACTTCCTTTGCGCGTTCAAAATAGCCTTTTTCAAGGCAATTTTAAGGGATAATATACTCTCTAGCTTCTACGCTACTAGAATAGTACCACACAATCCATAAAAGGTACTTGATAGGTTAGATATTCGACTTAAAACACAACAACTTCTACTACCACTATAATCACCAACTTGGGAGTCTAAAACACCAAGTATAACAGCTGAATTTGTGTCGCAATCAGCATTTATACGATAGGGCTTTTAAAGATATCAGAATTTATCACTAACTGTAATACTCGAATCGCTTAATAAGCTTAGTAGAGGTACTGAAATAATGCTCCATTCTGCAGTACTTATAAAGAGCGAAGTCGCTACCTTAAGGAAAGACTTAGAGGCTGCTATACAGCGCAAGACTCGGAATCGAAAATATGTACAGGATCAGGGAGTGTTAACAATTGAAAAAGGATCTGAATTAACATCTTAAACACAAGATATCGCGAAATAACGCGCTGAAGGGTGGAGAGAAGGGCAGTAATAGGTAATTTAAACGTACGAAAAAGGCTTTGTTCTCGCTGCAAACAGCCTGGACATAATTTCCGTACTTGTGAAATAGATATAGTAGATTCAGATTAGGTATTGCAATTTAATTTATTAAAATAAATTTTATTTTAGTGGACTAATAGCTATTATAAGATCAGGTAATCAAAAAGGTGTCCGACTCGCTTGTGTGGCCGACTCGCTTGTGTGGCCGACTCGCTTGTGAACCACGTTATCTTATATTTCAGGCCATGGTACAGTCGCCCCTGGTATAGCTGCTCCAGACCACCAGAACCTGGTCAGCCAGGCTCAACAGCAATTACGACTATTCTTGGCACCTAACACCTGATATCTAAGGCGCAATACAAACAGCCTGCTGGCCCTGGCGAGATCCCGTCTCCCTTGCTCCACTCTGCCTCAGTATAGCAAACACTGACACAATAGGTGATGCGTTCCTCTGCAAGTAGAAGCACTATGGAGCCAAAATCGCCTCCCACTGAAACGATGGAGGAACGGCTGAGGAGACTGGAAAGAGAGATCGAAGAAATCAAGCATGAGCGCAAAGAAAAAGACAAAGAAATCGAAGAAAAAGACAAAGAAATCGAAGAAAAAGACAGAGAAATCGAAGAGCTGAGAAGCCAAACTCGCCAGACAACACTTCTAGAAATGCTAGATGCCTGCCACAGATACATGACGCTCACCATGAAGGTTCAACCTAACCCCAAAATGGGTACAAGCAGCGCTCTTGATAACGCAGAGGGGAAAATCAGGCCAAATTGCATCGCGCCGTGGGACGGCTTTGAAGCTCTGCGAGACGCCGTATGGCTCAACATAAAGAGCTCACCGCCCGCAAAAGAACGGCTCTTTCCAGCGCTTGGTGCCATACGAGGCGTCGGCGACTTTCAGCATATACTAGGCTCAGCAATGGACCTCATGATTGACCATCGCGCTATGGTCGAAAATTTCGTCGTCAGGGTTGTCAAACAACTCGCCGAGTCCGCGCCACTTCGAAAGGCACACAACGTGCAGGGCACAATCTCCTTCGAGAACCACACCGATACGTTGAAGGGAGAGACTTCTGGGCGGCGGCGGTCTAAAAGAATAGGAAGTCGCTATAGAGCGAATGAGTCCTTCCGCATATCTGAACGACCGCGTGCAGACCAGTTCTGTATCTACAGCATCCCAGCACTACGAGGACCAGAGCCAAGAATGGTGGCTGTTCTTACTATCGACTACAGATCGCCGCATAAGCTGACCCTCGACATGATTGATAAAGGTCTGCATAAGATGGAGTTGGCCAAGATTCTAGACGGTGTCGAGGATGGTTCTCCTGAGGACGAGAGTTTAAAGTGCCGGTACACTGTCGCTGCTGTCATCACGCAAGCGTTTTCATACATGGTTCAAGCTGGCCTGGAGTACGGTTTAGTCTGCACAGGCGAGGCATATATATTCCTCTACCTGCCTACGAACGTTGACGTCATCTACTACCACTTATCTGTGCCCAAGAGAGACGTAGAGGCGAGTAAGGGCTGGACGGCATCATCTGGAGCTGATGATCCATTGCGCCTTACTGCCATAGGACAGCTCCTGACTTTTATACTCATGGCGCTGGGAACAAAGCCACGCTCGCAGGCGTGGAGACACGATGCAGTGGCCAACTCCAACAGGTGGACGATTATTTACCCTAAAACTTTCAGTGGCACATCAACATCAACATTGGCTGGTCCGACTGGCTCGCAAATCTCACCCTCAAGCCATTCGAACTTATTACGGTCTACAACGCTTTCTGAAGCCCCACCGGGCCGCCAAAGTGGGCGTGCGGCATCATCGAGCTATGCTCAGACTCCTACGCAGATAGAAACGGGCAGCGATGGCAGCGCAAGCCCAGCGAGTACTCAAGACACATCCCTCCAGCTCCAGCAGACACTCTCACATTACGAAGCCAGTGTATCCACTTCCCCGCGGAATGACTCGCCCGCCCGTGCGGTGGGAGAGCATGGAAGTGGGCGCCAGATAGGTCGGTACTGTACTCAGAGATGCCTTCGGGGCCTCCTGCATCGTAGAGCGCTCGACGTGACCTGCCCCAACGTTAGCGAACATGGACAGGACAAACACAGCATTGATCAGCAAACCTTTCTTCAACTAATGCGTGAGCAGCTGGCACGAAGCCTTGACGATGACGTTGAATGCCAGAATATTTATGGCTCGCGCGGTGTATTCTTCCGCGTTCGCTTATCGGCATATGGGTATGTAATTGCGGCAAAGGGGACTCCGCAAGAACACATCCCTGACCTAGAGCACGAGGCGAGCATCTATAGACGTTTGCAGTCTATCCAAGGGCGGTATGTTCCGGTATATCTAGGAAGCATCGATCTCGGCAAGCCCTATTACTATGATGGTATAGCAAAGCTTACACATATGATGCTACTCAGTTACGGTGGGGAGCAACTACGATTAGAACCGGGCCAAGTCAATAGAGATACGTTGTGCTCAAAGGCCAGAACGTCTGTTCATGCCATACACAAGCTTAAGGTGCTTCACCGCGATGTCGCGCTTCGCAACATGTTATGGGATAAGGATTTACAAAACGTGATTATGATTGATCTAGAGAGGTCTGAGATTACATCATTTCATAAGGGCAAGCATAGATATGCGCAAGAGCTGAGCAAGGCCGGTGAAAGTGTATCTGCGCTGCAAGAGGCGCCTTAGCTAGATCTCGTGGCATCCGAGTAGAACTTATTAGAAACAGATCGGTGAGTTCTAGATATGCATTGTAAGCCCCATGTTGTAATTTAACTCGTCCAAGTGGGCTATAGTATCCTTCTAGCTCATCATCGGGTAGTGTCAAGCCAGGCCCAAGCTATACTGCCGTTCGCCCTTGACAACTCTGTTTGGAACAACTGCACATTGGCTTCACAACTACCACTGCTTGCTGTAATTGTCAGGATATCCGATTCTGTTGCGATATTGACCCTCAGGCGGCAGAGATAAACACTGCTCCTTCGCTGTTGAAATTGCAGGTGGTGATAGCCCTAATTCTTAGGTGTATCTAGTGGTGGTAATAGAGGTCTATTTATTTTGCTGCACCAGAGGCTGAAACATTCGGTTACCCTGGTGGGCAATATTGCCTGTTGTGATCTCACTGCTTTTCATCTGGAACTACGAGAGTATTGCGTCGCGATATAGGCAGAGTTTTCTGGTGCTGGTCCACCTGGTGGATACCTTATGTTTCAGGCCATGGTACAGTCGCACCTGGTACAGCTGCGCCAAACCACCACCAGAACCTGGTCAGGCAGGCTCAACATTGCCAAGCACTCAACCTTTCAACACTCGCCAGCATATCTGTCCAGGGTACCCTCAACCAGTAGTATCAGTGGCGGACGCGGGTTGCTATCTTGAACGTATGTGGAATCGACTTGTAGCGTATATAAGATTATAGATATACCAAGCGGGGCTACCGCAAAAGGCTGGCTCCGTCTCAGCAGATAGGACGATTGCTCTTTCTATTGGATCTAACTGGCGACAGTACCGTTTGGTGCGTTACGCGCCTTCAGTCTCTTATTAGCATTACAGCTTCACCATCAGCTCTTGACCCAAATCCCAAAGCCGCGAGCCGCAACTAGATTTGTCCAAAGAGGCTGTGACTTATACAAAGACGCTTCGCTATGCGACATAGCGAGCCACTGCAAAAAAGTGTAGACTTGGCCGCTATCGCTACAGCGAGGAGGCACAGTCTCTTTGACGGTGCAGGTTAACCGAGGTACCAAATCCCTTAATGCCATCGTCTAATTGTACGGAGACAAAGAGCCTTGCATCCACTTTGTCTTAATCACCACTCGAAACAAAGACCAAGGAGATGAAAGCAAACTTCCACAGCTAGTAACATGCAGAAAAAGTGGCTCCTTGTTCGACACTGAACATTTCAGCCTTTGTCCAATATTTGTGACTAGATCTGAGCGAAAAGGTTAAAGCCATTATGTCGCGTCCTGTTGATTCGCCATGGGTACGTCCTTGTGGTGTTTGCGTCCCCTGTTGCTCCTATGGCGACCAGATTTTTCAGCTCGCCAGAATTGCTGCTCGAGCTCATCGACGCGGTCCCAGCCGACGACCAGCGAAGCTTGCTACAGGCGTGTGGTGGGCTTCTAGATAACGAACACCTATGTCGCTGGCTTACCACCAACTTGCGCCATGTCTTCCCGAAGTATAGGTGGTACAGGCAGAAGATCGCGGAAGGGTATGAGTTTATTGCTACGTGGACGACTGATACATCAGAACCTAATTCTCAGATGCTACCCTACTTCCACTCCGCCGTTTTCGCGATCAAGAATGGCGAGCTCATTCCTTGTACCGAGGATTTCATGCCATTCGATATGTTCCGAGAACACTATACTGACGATACTGCGGGTCCCTTCTCTGATCCGCTGGTCACAGATCATCATTCTCAAAATGATCATCACACGGAGCGCACAATCGCCATCTGTTACCCTAGCGGACATCCTCGCATGACTCTGAGCTTCTACTGGCGACCGCATCAACCGTCGGTAGAGGCACCGCTGCGCATTTCGCCGTTCCCCATCGATATATTCATGCACATCAGCTGCCTTGAGGCGCGCGTTGCCGACCCTGAACTACTACGGCTGTGCCTTGGCCAGATCTGCTGCAGATACCAGACCTCCTGGGATGATGCGTTGCAGGTTGCTATGAGGTCGGATACACCATTCGACGCGCGCCGGCGCCTGCGGTGGTTAATTCTCAGCAGAAGAATCTCAAGCGCGCTGGGTCGTCCAAATGCGGGCAGCATAACATGCGACTTCACAAAGTCGCCGCGACTGATGCTCGAGCTTGATGACAGCGAGGCAACGATTACAAGTGGCGACAACCTTGTAGGTATCGCGCTATTGGAAGATTCGTGGCCACGATATATCTTTATTTGGTGAAACAGCGATCTTGACGCAAGGTCTACTAGGGCGACTGTTACGACTGGTGGCAGCTCTATTTAACGCGGGGCCGGCTCAGGTCTGCGACATTTTAGGACTCACAGTAGGCCATTCCGAAATTTTAGAAGGTAGAATCCACATTAATACTTGAACCTACGAATTTGTAATGCGCCGAACGGCATTGAAACCCTCTTACAGTTGAGATTGTGTGATATACCTCGAGCGATTCTTTGTTCTCTCGCCGGAAACTGGTCGTCGACGTTTTTCTTTGACAGCTATAGAGGATCTGGTCTGCCACAGTATGAACAAAGATCAAAGGACATAAAGAAATTCCCCAAAGAAATAAAGCCCTTAGAGGTCTGGAGGATACACAGAGACCTGCACGCGCCAAGCTAGTGGGGCGGAACTCAGAAGAGACACTCTCACAGTGATGAAGTACTGGTAATATCAAACTGGGTGAAAGCTTATATATCAAGTCAATGTAGGCCGCGCATGGCAAGAAGAAGAAGAAGAAGAAGAAGAAGAAGAAGGAGGAGGAGGAGGAGGAGGAGGAGGAGGAGGAGGAGGAGGAGGAGGGAATTCGGCTTGCCTTTAAGACAGGACGCATCAAGTCGGTATTATAGCATTAGTGTCGATATTCAAAAAGCGAATCGACGAGGAAGAGCGCTGCCTTTGACTGTAGTCGGGCTATTATCGTAGCAGGCCCCTGCATAATAGTAGCAGGGGACTCTCGCGCGAACACTGCGGGCTACATTCGCACAACAGTCGTGGCAATCTTGTCGATATGTCGTCTTAGATTCTGGCGGAACCATCGTAGCTGTATTGCGGGAGGGACGAATGTCACCAATAATATCGAGACGGCACGACCAGAGCCTGCATTCACTTAGACATGGGTGAATTAGCTGAAAGAAAAGAGGCACCGTCGGGAAGTCTCTAACGAGGGTCAGTACTTTTGTTCCTAGCACAAGAGCGCAGCTCGTAGAACAATGATGCTGTGCAACGTCTCCATAGCGTTCAGTAGTGCCCTATGCAGGACAACCTTATTGTTCCCCTCGTATTGGTTTAGTATATAAACGGACATTTCGCGTGGTCTACGATAACCTCTCTTACCCAAGTATCGTTCACTTTTTGCAGTATGCCGCGAAAGGGCTATTGGAAACGGCGCCAGCGCGCAACAACACATGATTCGGCAACATCGTCTCAAAGGCCGCGCAGGCAGCAGAACAATCGCACTTCAGAAACACGCAATTCGGCGACTCGGTCCCAGAGGCCCCTGAGGCCGCAGATCAATCGCACCTCGGACCAGCTACAAGTGACTACCTTGGCCTACAAGCGAGACTTGGACGAGCTGGTGGAATACATAGCGCCGAAAAAAGGTATGAAGGTGCTCATCTTCAATTTTGGGACCGGAATGCTACTCTATTCAATTGCCGAAAAGATTGGAAAAGATGGTTTCTTACTTGGCATCGATCCTGAAGATGTCCATCTTGAAAGGGCGCGCAGACAACTGCAGAGCCTGAAGGCGAACACCGAGTGGGAGATTTTCAAAGGCGACATTCATGGTTTTTGGGGAACAATGGCGCTGAATCCTCGAGACCTACCATGTCCGGGTTTTGATCTCATCGTTTGTTCTATCCCGCCGACGCTACCAATCACGCAGGAACCTCCGAAAAGCCAAAAAGATATGACCGACTCGCTAAGGCAATGGATGGCGATGCTTGCAGCTGGAGGCAGACTGGTCGTAGACTTCCCTCCTGCCGAGAATTCCCTCATCACGGTGTCCCACTTCTTCGATTGCAAGGAAGGCAGCAGCACCCAAACACATCAGATCTACACCAAGAATGACCAGACGCGTTGCGAGCTTGGTCTCCAAAACAGCGCGTCGGCCCTCGGTCTACAAATTTTACATTCATCCGTCATGCCGAAGCTGGATGTCCGTTCTACAGACAAGTCAGATGAGTTCACGATAAGGGCTCAGATGATGTGGGATAGCAACGAAGACGTCATCCTCCTTCGACAGACTAAGTGGTACAAGTCGCACCGCACTACGCCAATGACAACCGAATTCTGTGATCTGGCGAGAGAGTATCTTGTCCAACAGGATGTTCACAGACACAATGGCCCCAGAGGCCGTGCCTACTTCTCCCGGATGTTCCTTAGAGCGACACTCTGCTGGCCAGAGACTAGGTAAGGAAACCCGTCCAAATAAACATTCTGTTGATCTTTATTTCTCTACTAATGCATTTTGGAGTTTGCCTACACGTACAATAGATCTCTACTTGAGAACATGTATTATTCTTCGGCCCGCCTCTGTTCCTATCTGCCCTCTGTGCTGTGCTCTATAACGTAAAACATCACATCTGCCTAATGGCGCACAATTAGTGGCCGCTCTGGAGAGTGTCGACCCTGGGAGCTTTGGAGCTGGCCATGCAGTGTTCGAGACGGTCTTTGACAATGCCGGACTGTCACCCTGTGTTCTTCTCATGCTCGCTCCTAGAGATTTGAGAATCTTTCTCAAACCACTCGCCGTATCCCGAAAAGCGCAGATCAGGATGACCGCCCGGAGAACGGTCATTGGGAACGCTGGAGCCTTTCAAATCTACATTAGGTGAAGTATCGCTACTAGAGCACCAACCAAAAGGAGAGCTGAATCTACTTACCTTCCGAGAACCAAATATCAGAATGTCAATTGAAACATCGCTTGACTACAGCCTTATTCAGGGATCAATGTCGCTCTTACGGCCAGGATGGGCAGACCCACGTGGTAATGGAGTTTTTTGAGCGAATCCTCCTCTTCTTGAGCCCAATGTTGCTTCACGTAATCGGTGAACCCACACGTCATCGGACCCGAGCGCTCTTCCTTGAGATATGTCCGATCTCCAATCTTCACGTGAAGGCCGCAGTGCCACTCTTGTAACGCTCGATTCTCGTATTCCTGAGCCTTATCGTCGGTATGCGATGCCTCGGTGTGCGTCATCTCCCAGGTTTGCACCTTGAGCGAAGCCATCTCTGCTGTACAACCGAAAGCGTTTTGGCAGCGAAGGTCGTCTCCTTCGACCCAGATTCTGTAACTTGCGTGCGGAATGCCAAGTCCTGCATGTGACGAGTCAATTGACGCAACACAAACCCCTTCAGCAACAGAATGTTCGACAAACAGTTTTCCATCTTTCGCAAGCATTGAGGTACACCATTTGAGCAGCTCGACTCGATCCTTTTGGTTGGATAGCTCATGCAGCGCCGAGAGGCAAACGACAACGTCGAACGCGGCTGGTCCGTCCTCTGGCCAGTTGATCTCTACTCGTGGCAGCTCTGTAAAATCGCTCCTGACAACCTCGAACTTGGATGACATACCGTAACTGTTCAGCACTCTTTGAACTTCATCGACTCTGGTCTGCTCACGCTCGAGCCCGATCACAGTGCCGCCTTTGCCAATCTTTGTGGCAATCTCAGTCATGAGCGGACCCGCACCACAGTCTAGGACAAGCACATTCATATTCTTGTGCAAATCCATATGGTCCATAAGAGTGTCTACTCGATTGGCTGTAGCACGCGCACGGGTGCGGGCATTTTGCGGATAGTCGAGTAGCGACGGACGATCGTTGTCCATCTACGCGGAAACCTGTCGAATATTGCTCGCACCTTGATTAAACGCTGTAGTAGGTTGTTTCGGAGGTGAAGAGGAAGTAGATCTAGAAGGGTAGAAAAGTCTATTCCTAAATATAAGCAAGGAAAGCCGTTTGCAGTGTAGAGTTGTTCGAGACACATAATTATAGTCTCGGTGCCTCAAGCAAATCTCACCAGATTATAGTATTGTTCAAGGTTTTGTTCTATAGTCATGATCATCCAGAAAGCTTAAAATAGTTTTCCAAGCGTGAGGTAAGTCATTCTCTTTTTGGACCAACAGTGTAGTCGTATGACTTGTATGGGGGTGTTGATTTAAAGTATATTATATATGACCCCACCCCTTTACAGCCCGCTCTTTTGCAGAACGCTCAATGCGAGTGCAACGACATAGGTGATTTCATATCTCCTACCACGTTTACTCTCTGCCTCGCTTGACACGTATTCTTCGCCTTAGACTTTGTTGCGCCCCATCATCGACAGGGTCCTATATTGAAGGATGTTCTGAGATCTGAAAAGGGATTGGAACCGAGTCCGTAATATCCTTGACCTTGGGCGACCCACGCTCGAGCAGTAGAGCCTGTGTCTCTACAATCGATTCATCTAGTGCGTTTCTACGGGTAGAGCTGGTCGTGACCTTGAACCACTGTTCCATCTAAAGCTACCTTGATGTAATTGGCGAAAGGTGGGCAGATTTCGTCATCCGTAGGAGGAAAAAGTATACTAAGTTCAGTCCTTGTTAGCAGATACGAGCCATATCGATTAAGATGAGGATCTGTGACCTAAACGCTTGCTCATCGGTGCCCCACATTTTGCAAATTATAGTGCTCGTGATTTCACTCTCTCCATATTTCTTGAATTCTACAACCTCTCGAACTGCGGCTGAGCCTCTAATGCCTTGGTATTATTTGAATGAGCGTTCTGAATATTAGCATTGACCACGCAAATAGTTTCGCCCGTAAGGTTTACTACGCATTGCTGTACCATTGAAGACTCCACGAGCTGAGAGAAAGTATTCCATAGCCACCTTCGACCCCCGACGTTATCTGACCTTGTATTGATGGGACGCATATCCATCCTTAGTCCTGTTGTTGTTATATGCTCGACGCACTGCCCTTACGGGGAAATCGCCTACCATAAATGATAGTAAAATACAACTTGTCGGTAATGTTCGTCCTCGGCAAAGACTTCGAGCATCATTTGTGGGCGAATATTCAGGTTTTGACTTCTAAAAGCACTGGGCACGTTATATATTGCTGATACCATCCGTCTCCTGGTAAGGCGCAATTCTCTTGCTGTTAAATATTCATGTGGGTAAAGTATGTGTACAGTTTGTGTTGACTGTGTGTCGACCCCAAAAGTGCCATCCAGACATTTTCTTGTGCATTGCCTTTGATAAACTCTTCGTAGAGGCAGAAAGTCGATCTAATACGAAGATGGCTCTTGGAGCTGTTTAAAGCAACCTAAGACCTCTAACTCCCTGTACTGGGCATTCGAGACGGTTAAATATGATCTCGAGCATCATTAAATAGTGGTGCTGTACTGAGGTGGATGTGCCTGTAGGTCGAAGTGAAATGGGCGATTTGCAAAGAGCTTACACGACTGACGGTACGCTGTTGGCACCGCCACAAATGCTACTCACGTCAAGCGATCAGCAGTATGAAACATTACTCTTTTGAAATTACCCCAGGTTTCTAAAGACGTAGAGCAAGGCGCAGAAGCCGGGTCTTTCCAAGCGTTTCGCATCTCCCAACCGTCCTCTTCTCGTCGTGGTGGCAAAAAGTTGTGCCTTAGAGCAGATCGCCGTCCGCTGAGAAGCAGAAAGAAAGCCAGAAACTCTCTAAAGATTTCACAATGCTAGATGAGAACCTTTCGGCGATGGCCGTTGCAAGGGAGATGTGCAGCGGCTTTTGATCCATCGCCAATGCTGATGACCGTCGACAAGCCAGCGCCTCACAAAGGTCACTGAAATGTCTGTATTCTTTATATGTAGGGCAGCATGACACATCCAGATCCAGGGGCACGACTTCCATCAAATATCTGAGAGCTTGCATACATAGTAGAGAGCGTTGCGTTTGCCGAGCTCTCCCGTCATGGAATATCTATTTGAATCAATGTCTTGAGGCTGACTTGCGAAAGTCATACCATATCTCCAGTGTGCTGGAATCTTGGGGGTTGTTATATTAAGACTCTTCAGCAGTGGCCTGAAATATATCAATCCGGTGTTTTGGAAAGCTCGTCATATCTGTGGACATCGGCTGTGATCTGTCACATCGTCAAGGCATGTTCACCTGCGGTAAGACGTGCTCGGGCCTGAATAGGGCCATCTCGATGGCTACTGGATATCGTCTCAAGCCGCTGAGAGGGGTCTCGTAAACGTCCTTTCTTGTTGTTTTCAGATTTGCGATATTGCTAAATGTCTGGCTTGTCGATCTCTGTTCCTGAACCTTTGCCCGTGATGGCTTCTTGATTGTGACGAGTACCTTACTCCCTATCACATGGTACTACGCTCTTTGAAGACAGTGTTGAATATCCAAGGCAATGGGTTAGAGATAAGCCTGGAGGACAGCTTTAGCGTACCCAGACTTTTGTGCCTTAGATGCCAGGTGTCAGGTGTAAAGAACAGATGTAATTAAAATCTCTCTATAGACCTCAGTTCTCGTTCTAATACAAGTCGAATTATAGCCCACACAGCACTCAGGCATAAAACTGAGCCATATGGCCGATTCTGCGTATTCTAGGGCATTTAGTTGACCGCGAGTGATATAACTCTCGCATTTCAAATGTATTAATTCCCAGAAAGAGACGAGGTGGTGTGATTCTGGCGTATACACGATATTAAGCCACTACTCTCTAATAGTTATAGTAGCCGATGCCCGAAGGATCTCGACCGCGTTCTAGAATCAGTCGTAATTCGCTAGGTAGTAAATAAAGCGAGAAGTCACGCCATCTATTCCGTATATAGAATCCTATGTCTATGCAGGTCCTACAACCCCGTTTTATATAGCCGTATAACCCCGTTTTATGCGGCGAGTAATTATTACTCTATCTATAACCCTCTATCCCGGTCCATGGTCCAACCGCCCCCGCCTGCCGACCTCCCCCGAACCCTCCGATATTCCTTACTTCTAATACTCTAAGTAGACTCTCCACGGCCTGATCCTAGCGGTATAGAACTTATAGCCCTATACCTAGGCCCTAGACCTACGAAAACTAAGCTTAGACCCCTATCCCTAATTTTATCTCGGCCCCCGGATTTCCTACCGCTTAGCCCTATTTCTCCCAGCTACCCTATACCTCTAGGAGTCGGGGAAAAATAGCCTCAGCCCTTAGGGAATTCGGATCCCTCGGCTAGAATTCGTTAGAACTCGGCTAAAGAGGGCTAGATTTCTAAGAGGAGTAGTAGAATAGTCTCTCCCTCCCTTCTCTCTCTTTTCTCTCTCTCTTTTTTTTTTTTTTCTCTTCTCACGCGCCGGATTTTTTCCTAACCCTAAGAAAAAAAAGCGAATTTTTTCAAAAATTCGAGGGTTGGTGGTCGGGGGGGGGGTGGGCTGAAATGATACGGGTGG